>BGPR01007068.1:0-74227 GCA_013235015.1 Araneus ventricosus | reverse complement strand
ATTTTAGTTGTTTCAAGTAACAAAATTTAATATTATTTGAAAAGTTAGAATTTAATACTTAATGTCATTATTTTTTCAGAAGTCGCCAAATCTGTCAATTTCAAGATTCTTAACTATTATGGCAATCGTTCTGTTCTTTTCCATCTACAGATGTTCTCCACCGAGCACATTATAATTCCCGTCTACGGTTGTGTGCATGGCCACATGCAGCATTCCACAATATTCCAGTGTAAAATTGACCGTTTTCTGTGTGCTAACAACTACCGGGTTGGATCGGCCCTCCTGGGAATGGATCGGATGGATTGTGCGAGGTGGTCCTGTAGGCTAACACGACGATCGCTAGATCTGTTCTGTTGTGTCTCGATTTCTCTTTGAGCGGTCAGATCAAGTGTCTCCTGCATCAGGGCCAGAGAAATACAAGGGCTGGTTCATAAAGCCTTCAACGAAGAAACAGTGGGGGAAATTTGTGACGTCACCAAGCGGACACTCCACGCTCGAAAATACGAAAACCCATTTACTATAAAGCTTTTTGATATTGTTTTCCTTTTTTTTTACTTAATATTTAAAATTGGATGCCAGTATCCTCGATCTTTTTTAAACACTTCTTCGAAGATGTTTTCAGTAAGAACAGTTCCATCTTTCAAAACCAAACCAGTGTCAAGAAAATGATTTCTCAATAGTTTCAACCCAGATAGCAATTTTAGTTTGCAGCAAGCTTGCCACAAATTTGTCATGACAAGAGTGCAAGCTTGCCACAAATTTGTCATGACAAGAGTTCAAGCTTGCAGCAAGTTAACGAAAGCTTCGAAGTCACCATGGAACGAACTTGCAGCAAGCCTGCCGTGTAAACTCATTGCAAATTATAGCAAAAACAGAGTACGAACACAACCCGGGACAGAACTCGTGATCTATCGGTTCCGAAGCAGACGCACTAACCATTCGGCCAGTTAAACTCTGAGAGGTGAAGATAGATTTCGCTAATACATCGTTCGATTCGATTCGTATACGATTTATTTTAAACTATTTTCTTGATTTCATTAATTTTTTGAGTTGAGAATATGAATTGAAGTCAAAGAGAGAGCGATTTTCGCTAATAACTACGTTTTGCTACTAGAATAAATTATGAAATTAGATTTCAAAGGTAATTACTTTAAAATGGGACAAAATGCATAACTTATTATTTTTCAACAAACATTGACTTTTTTTTCGGTTTAATTTTGTTTATAAATGTTAAAATTTCAACATTAAGAAAAAGGCGATATAGTTTTCTTTAAAGTAAAAACTTTTAGTAAAAAGATGGAAAATGTTTCAAATTTTTTTTTATAAAAAAAGTTAGTTTTTTTACAAATTATCATTGATTTATTGAATTAATAAAAAGAAGGACGGTCTAGGAGATGCTATTAAAAATCGGATGTTTTTTTAAAACAGAGACAAATATAATTATCTCTCTGTGCTATCTTTGCATCAAGCTTGTTTTGCAAATTTGCATTGCAAAGGATGTGGCGCTATTTCTCATGGTGAACTTGCAGCAGACTTGCAATGCAAGGAAGGTGGCGCTAGTTGTCACGGCGAATTTGCTACAAGTTCGCTTCAAATTTGACGCGCCAAATTTGCTATGACAAACTAATAGCAAGTCAAAATCAAACTTGCTGCAAACTTACGTGCTATCTGGGAAATAATGTGGACAGTGGCGTACCTACATAAAATGGCGCCCAGGGCAAATACCAAAACTGCGCCCCCCTCTTTCTTTTTTCTTTTGAAATGAGATCTCCATTTTCTTTTCTGAAACTTTATGCCGGGGAGTGCAATGATTAAAAGTACAAATAAACTTAAAGAATAACATATAAAACATTTTTGAGTTGATCTTCAGATGAAAATAACATATAAAACACTTTTGAAGGGACATCAGCCGCTGATTCTTTCTTCTTCATTGCTGCATATTTTATGAATACAAACGAAGCTAAAATAAGAAAAATCACGTTTTTAACTAGAACATTTTAAAAAATTCATAAATAAATTATAGATTATTAAATATTTCTCTGACTTATGAAGGTAATCGAAAGAATTATCAGTTTTATTTTGGACCATATTAATTTTTTTTTTCCACTGAGGCAAATTTTTGCGCCATAACGAATAACAAATAATTCATTTCATGCTGGAGTATATTTAAAAGTTGCTAAATATTTCCGTTTAAAAATCAGGTGAAAGTGTGAAATAAACATACAAAAGATGCCTGCATCAAAGTTTATAATAGAATTATAAAAGTGTAATTTTAAAAATTTAGATTCATTGATTGTATGCTGTGTAAAACTGAAGTTAGCAAAAAGTGCCAAGAGGAATTTCGTGTTCAAAAATTAAATCATATAAAAAATTAAAGATGTTTAACTTGGTAATAGTATAATAATTTCAATTTTTTCGGATTTAATGTATTTTTCAAAACAAATGGAGGAGACGGGGAGTCTGACAGAAAAGTTATGTCTGCTTGCTGGTCAGACAGATTAATTTTTAAATTATTTCGTACAAAATTCGTTTCGTCATTGTTGTATTAAAATTGAAGAATACTGGTCGTTTCCAGCCTATCTTTATTCCACGTGCTAGTACTAGTTGAACTTTTGAAAATGGTCCTAAAATTTGATCTTCACTTGCATCATAGCAAATTTCTCTGTCAATGTGCATTTCATCAAAACTTAAAATGCACGCCCTCTCTGCTTCGGGTTTTGAATGAAATGTTTTTTTTTTTTTTTGCATAACTAGCAAAACATCATGAAACATACCAGGTCTACAAGAAAATTTTTAACACCAGCTCTTTAATGTGCTAGCACTGGGCAATGGTATCTCTATTTGGTTTCGCCAATATTCATAAGCCTGCCTGGAAATAGATCGAATAATTAAATGTCTAGAAATATCTTCTGCTGTCCACTTGATTTTGCTTTTATTTTCTATTACGGCATTTATCCGAGTTGCTTTTACTTTTTTAACTTTTATTTTCCGTGAAAATACGGCCAATTTGAACTTTCTTTTTCATTTCTTTTATTTTTTTCCCTCTGATTTTTTTTAGTCTCCCTCTTTTGTCTTTTCAAGAAATCTAATTCTTTCCAGAAGTAATGCATTTTCTTTTTGAGTTTCAAAGCAGGATGAGAAAATGTTTTCGATTATAGGTATAATATAAATGGCTCCATAGTTGGTGTTTCGCATGCTTTTTTTAGGACTCGGACATTTTAATCTAAGTTTTGCTTCCTGTAAAATACTTCTATTCCTTTTCCTCTCACTTCTACTTGAAATATCTTCCCCCATTATCTTGCAGTGGCACGTTAACACTCGGAACTGCATCAGGTTTTAAAATTAAACAAAGTAGACGATTCTTCTTGTCATCCATGTAATCACTTGGCCTGAAGTGATCACCGCATATCCTAGCGTATTTTACATTTATATGATCTTGCCTTTTACTTTCGAGATCCAAAGTTTATTCCGATTCGGACATACTGGAAACACTTGATATATTGCACCTTTGTCTTTCGTTTTCCTGTGATAATTTGAACAGGTAGCGACAGCACAAGTGGACATACTTGACACAGGACAACACAGGAACAAATAGAAGAATTAGAGAACAAACTAAGAATGAAAGAATCTCCAGTGGACGTTCTCGGACCCCACTCTGTCAGCCTAGTGACGCCAAAACTGGTTTCCTCCCCACATGTCGGAAATTCATAAACTTCAAAGGTATGAGCCAGTCCTTATATCTGGCCTTGCTCCTGCATAAGATTTCTCGTGAAAATGGAGAGCAAATCGTAGGAAGACTTCTGTCTATTGCTGAAGTGTGCGATATGCTTGGTGCATTCCAGAATGTTCGCCAATCTCTACTTCACCGTTGTTATCTGTCGATCCTTATAACAATTATTGTAATTCCCTCTCATATTAAACCTGATTTGTAAATTATACGTTATTCTTCAACTTTCACGTACTCTCCTCGGTTTCACCCTACTGTAACTTTGCGTTTCCTTTCAAATCACACCTTCTTGGTGAAACATTTTGGTGTATATTACCACCTCTTAAAGTTCGACTCATCTTTTTTGAAAAAGTCTCATCTCTCCGAGTTATTGAAAGAAAAAAATATTACGCCATTTTAAAAATTATCTGTCCACTGGTGCCAGTTTGATTGCTGTATTATTCTCTAAACTCCAAATTTTATTTAAAAAATTAGCGTTAATTACAAGATAACTTGCACACAAATAAATGTTCTTCGTTTGTTTTCACTAGACGGAGTGGCAAAGAACAATTGAAGAATCGCGACAATTAAAATATTTGCAATATTTTACTTGGACGTCAGTAGTAATGCACCCGTAAATTATCACAATAATTAAAAAAATATATATTAAGTTTATTCATTGTGAAAAGCTAGTACAATAATTATTACTTGAAATACAGTATTTAACCACTTAAGGAGTCAATTCAAGATTAAAAAATCGCATCAGAATCTTTTCTGGCATATATCAAATACATACATAACCTCTGCAATATTAAGGAGCTGGTCTTTGATTCACGCAACTAACGTCCGTAATATAACGTTACTGGCCATTAAGTCAAAGGTATTTTAAACCAGCGGGAGCAGTCTCCCCTAAACTTTTTCGTATACTCTTAACACACGTAGAGAAAAAAATAAGCTAAAAGGCAGTGGAACGAACAAGAACCCCTAACGCAGTGGAGGAAAAAAATAAGCGAAACGTCATACCACAATTTCCGAAGGTTGTCCAACGAGGAAGTGGAATTAAGCTGGGTGCAAGATAAAGAAAACGAAATCTGCAATTTGAACGCCTTTTTTAAAAGATTGAGACAAAAATTGGGCATAAATCTACCATTAAAGGTAACAAGGTCACATACCAAATTGCATTTATCAAAGTAATTTTTTAAAGAAGTTATTGCGTTCAAAAGTATGCGATTATACAGACAGACAGTCAACCCTTTACGAATTTGGCCCAAAATTTGATACGGACCTACATTCCTGATGATAAAACTGTGTACCAAATTTTATCTATCTAGCTATTCGATATATTCGAGTTAGTGTTCACATGAAAGCGGGCAGACAGACAAACTTCCCGTCGACGGATTTTGTCCAAAATTTGACAGAAACCTACAAATTAAGTGTCAAGATCATATATCAAATTTCATCCCCATAACTCTAATAGTTTTTGAGTTATCTTGTTCACAGACAGACACACAGACATAATTCCAAAATTTTTTTTCCAGACTCGGGAAGGTCTAAAACGTGGAGATTAGTCAAAATCTCGAGTTCGAATTTTTTGACGATTACAATACTTTCTCTTTCTATACTTCGTATATGAGAAAATAAAGTGGGGTAAAACCTACAAATAATGAATCTGCATCTTTTCTTTAATCCATATAAAATGGATGTATGTAATATATGTATATAGTAAATCAATCCTTGTAATGGATTCGTAAAATTAATTTTTATGCATTTAATATATGTATTTGAAAAAGTAATTTTTTGTGGATTTCATTCCTAATTTAACTTCATTACTATATTTTACAACAGAGATTTAAGTAACAGTTTCAGATTGAGACATATTCATAGAAAATTCTAAAAGTAAGCTGCCAAATATCAGTATTTATTTATTACTAAACTAACTATTAAACTTGCTAAAATGCATTTTAGCAAGTTTTTATTATTCATCCATGTACTGTTAAATTTAGAGGATATAAACTTCACAATTTCTGAACTGACAAACTTTTAATGGTTGTCTTACAATTATTCAAGCACCAAAGCTTTTAACTATTATAAATTATCGTGCTTCACATAAGTTACAATTTACCTAAAATAAAAAGTAAATATAACTTGTGCACTGAACATGAAAATATATTAACAATCAAAAGTCCAAATCAAGAATTCTATATCAAAGGATAATATTTCATGCACAAAAAAAAATCTTAAATCTCTACTAATTAATATTTTAGCATTTTATTATGTACAAAGCTTGATCCTTCTATATAAATATTCTTGGCCAAGCCAAATTTGAATTTATGTTTCATTGTATATATGGATCAATTCAATTTTTCAATTATTCACTTCTCACACTTGATCCAAAATCTTTCCACAATTTTGACAGTTAAATAATTAGTTAAAATTTGAATCTAGTATATACTGACATGTAATTAACATATGATAAAATAAAATGGCACATATCAAGTGTAAATATATTTATTTCACAACAATATTTTATTCATCAAATTTAATGTCCTTTTTCAACAAATAAACTTTTAAAGCCATTAAAAATATACAGTAACTAATACAATAGGAATGTCATTTTAATGCTTAAAAATGTGTGCTAAAATTTTATTACCTTTTAAAAGCACAGTTCTTAATTGCAGAAAACAGAAAAAAAACTAATTTTGGAAGCATTTTGTTCAACATTGAATGTATAAAAGAAGAACAATTAATGAATGAACAGATGAAAATAAAAAATAATTCCTTCTACATAAAAAAATACTAAAATATCGTTTTTAATTTCGAATGAAAATTTCAGATTTTAATTATAGCATCTGAAATCTGTAGAAGCATTACAAACACATCTTAATTTTATAGATACTGCTGGAGTGTGATATTGACAAGTAATAGAATGATTTAACAAATACAGTTGTTTCAACATTAATGTTACTTTGAATAAAAAGCATACTGGATAAAAATCTATAGGATTTCACAAAATAGCAGGAAAACAGTATTAAAATCAACATATACAAATTGTTTTCTACAAATATATATAATTTTATAAACAGAGAAAATATATACAAAAGGAAAGACATGAAAACAAGTAAAATAAGCAGATAAAAATATTCACAAATTAAATCTTTGATTTTTAACACAAATATGAAAAAGATGTTTAAAAAACTGAATGAGCTTTCAGTAATTATACATTAACTTTGTCTTAAAATAACCATCATGCATTTCTATAAGTCAGAGCTTAAAACTTTTTCTAGGATGTCCCTTTCAAGGCAGGGAAAAAAAAATCTGGTCTCATTTTTGTCACAATTTTTTCATGATTCCAAAATCAGAAAATAAATAAAATAATTCAAGACAACAAGGCGAATTCAATTAAAAACAGTTATGTAACAAATTTTAATGAAGTAGATTGGAGATTTTTGCTTACAAATGTTGAAGAATCTTCTGTCAAGAGTTTTTACAATTCCAGACAACATGGCTATGTGACAACATAAGCCCACAGTTTATGAAGCCCTGCTATAGGTAAAAAATACTGACTAAGAGAAACGTACTTCTCTACTCTCATTCTTTTATGTAGCTTATTTAGCTAAGAAAATCAATCACTGTTTATGTAACACAATCCTGATAGTATGAATATAATTCTGAAAAGATAAAAATGGCCAGATTTTATTTTAATAGAATACTTAGTACCTCCAGGTAAAATAGTTCATAATTTTTTAATTTACAAATTCTTAAGACATTTAATTGTGTCAAATGATCGTAACTGAATCATGAAAAACAAAATATCATCAAATAAAATCAAGCTGTTGTTTTTGTAATGGCCAGTGGCAGACAAAAAATAAAGAACTATAACATTTTCAAGCTAGTGATCCATTGGAGAGCCTGCCAAGTAGACACTTGTGGGAAAGTGAAGACCCGATTTGATATACAATTGGTTTAACTTGCTATTTTGAAGTAGATTTCATTAAAAAAAGTAGCAACAATGAGAGTAGTAAAAAATAGTACAGTACGACCTCAAAAATACTGAAACCTCCGAAAACTAGACGAATTTTTTCAACTCATGACGAAAAAAATTAGCTAAATAAATTTTAAACCACTATTTTTTTGTCTTTGTATCATTTTTTAATGTCTCTTTATGTTTTTATTGTTTAAAACGTGTTTTTATATGGAGTTGTTGGAATTGACGTCAACGTGTAGATCAGCATACGTCTTGATTGGTTGTGCATGCGCAAATGTCAGAGGCGTTGCCTTGCGTCTCCCGAGTCTGTTCTGAAGCAATGTTGTGCGATTAATTATGACGCAACTTACCTACACGGCGACATCAGAACTTTGACATCTCTATTGGTTTAAATAAGATATCTAAAATCCGGAAATTTCCGAAATCCAGACCTTCCAAACCCCCGAGCAGTCCGAATTTTTGAGGTTGTACTGTATAGCAAAAATGCAATCTTAAAAATTGTTACTTCTGAAGTCTCTATTAACCAGATATATTCAAATACATTTCTTAAAAAGGAAATATAGAATTGGGAAATGGAGTACTGTTTATACTGGTTGAAGCATAACTCAATGCAACAAATTTCAATTTGTTGATCTCCACAAAATGGTGGATTTTTAAAATTAAAGATTAATTTATTTAAATTAACTTTTCACTCAATATAAAATCACCGGAAATCTGAGCTAATTCAAAATTTTTTGTGGTGAATCACAAAAATTTTAAAAAAATTCCATACAGAAATATAATTAGGCAAAAAATAAACAATTTGTAATACATTCTAAAATTTTTGGGTTGCACCAAAGACAAAAATTGTCAGTAATTAAATGATTAAGAGAGAAGTTATGGATATCACTTGTTAATTCAGAATAAAATTTAAATTTTAGCTTATATTATTCAACAAGTTAAATGCAACTTTGAAAAATTCCATGGCAGCTCTGAATATTGTTCCGTTTTACTTTAAAGAGCAAAAAATGGCTTAATATACTTTTATAACACTATTAACAACCATTCAAACTTTAATTACATTACAATTAAAAGAATCATTTAAATACATACAGAAGAATTCAGTTAAAAGGACATTTGAACAAGAAAATGTTATAGTAAAAGGACACAGAAAAATCAGAAAACTTATCTGTAAGATTTAATGCTAAACTAAATAATATAATATAAAAGAATTTTAACTATCTTTAAAAACCTAGGACAAGTGTTAAAGCAATTTTAAAATATTTAAGTCGAATTGCTATCTAAAATACTGAATGACTATTTTGCCTACAATAAAAAAAAAACTGTATATTACAACCATCTTAAAACTCAACAACATTAAAATAACAAAAGTAGACATGGATATATAAAAATCATTATTTTAAGGAACAATGTTAAACTGTGCACAGGCAAATATAAATATACAACTGAACAGGTTGAATAATGTATGCAGAGGAACACATATTTTGTCATAATGTGTCAACCTTTTTATTGTGACAATTATTTGTAAGGGTAAAAATGGAAATAACACAATAAGTATTAAAATTAGGTACAAATGCATGAACTGATAAAAATGAGTATCTACTTCCATAATGCAATAAGAAAAAATTCCACTGAAATTATTTGTTTAAAAATATTTAATAGCTTTCCTTGTTAGCAGTTTGTATACATATATTTCCAAGTCAATAGAAAAGAAAAAATGTTTAGGAGACATTGGTTGATATTTACTAATGAACTTTTGTTTGAATCCATACTAATGTTTTAGGATAATATTAAAGAATACATCACATACGACTAACTTCTTTCAATAAATTTTCAAATTCAGATTAGCTAAACAACTCACATTTATAAATAGTATAGTCAAAAATAGCAGAATATTTTTTTTCCAGAGAAATTAGTTGTACCATAATGTCCTTCATGCGTGCAGGGGAGATTAAAATTAAATTTGGAAGTTAGTTTGCAGAAACTTAATATGATCAAGATGTATTTATGACAAAAGCTAAAATTTGTGATAACAGTCTATATGCCAGTGGAGGGTCATAAAATAATTTTTGTCAATATTTGTGACAAAAAAATGTGGAAACAATCTACTATCAAATAAATTACACAAAAGCAACATATTTTAAATAGTTTCAAAAATGCTTCATGTGCCTAACTCCACACACAACATTTTACAGGTAAGAGATAATAGGCAGCACTGAAGTAAATAATAATAAATGGATGGCTGTCTTGAAAGATGTCATTAGACATAAGGATCAAAAGATATTTCTGTCTAATGGCATAGTAATCAAAAGATATTTCTGGCCGTGATTTGTGCTTCAATTCTGTCTACCATTTTCATCATGTAAAGTGTCAACAAGCATGAAAATAGACAAATGGAGCATTTGTTAAACTAATTAAAATGTTTGTGTTTTTTCTCAGTTCTTATTGGTTGTTCCCGCATTTTTGTCTGTGTCTTACAACAGTGTATATGTAATGTTATATAGCTATATGTAATGTTACAATGCCATTGATGTTTTTTCCCTGTGCCTATCGATTAGCAATGCATAAAGTGTTAGTGGTTGAATTTTTCGAAATTATGTCACCGCAACCTTAACCAAGAGGGTTTAGTTTTGGCTTCTCTTGTCACTTTCAAATACATATATTTAAAATATCATTCACATTTGTACATTGGTAAAACCACTAGGAGTTCTTATATTGGCAAATTTATTTTATGACCAACCCATATTACAACAATGACGAGCCACAACAAAATTAAATACCCTAGAAAAGTGTTGAAACACTAATATCAATACACCACAAGATTTCTCAAAATTAACCAGGAAGGAAAGAAGATTTTCTGCATCAAATATCATCTGCAATAGTTTTAAATGATATTTTTGCCTTAATGAAAACTTATTCTAAATGTGAACCGAATGACACATGCATTACATGTCTGTTATGAAGGTCTGAAATTACTTGTGAATAATGTAAAAGGAAAAGATAATACTGAAAAAAAATTTAATTAAAAGTGCAACATTTCTCATTTTGAAATAGCTGATTGCATCAAGCAATAAAAGCATAATGAAACAATCACATCTCTTAGGCAAGCAGCTGGAAAAAAATACACAAAATTAAAATAGTGATATCCAAATTCAATGCATGCAAGAGGTAACATTTTTCATTATTAATATTTCCCATGAGTAATTTTAAACATACAAAATAATTAAGTAAAATGACCAAATTTAAGCACCTGAAACAAAAATCAAACTAGTGGTACAATAACAAAAGCACATGGCCATATCTATTTAATGACAAGAAATGAAAATTATTACTAAGGTGAATTTTTCCAAATAAAGCTATTGAAAAATGCTGTTTGGAAAAAATCCCCTGACAATAAAATATATAAAAAATGTGTTTTTCAAATCATTCACGCATTTTAAAGTCAAATACAGTAAATGAACCAATGAAATATAACTAATAAAATGTATGCATCTTTTGGGCAGCAAAAGAGTATTGAATTTTTTTATGGAACATTAAATTGCATTAAAGAAACAAAAGCTTTATGGCACCACATTTTAATTTCAGAAAACTAGGATTTTGCAAAATCTTAATTAATTTTTTCTTGTATTGCTGAACTGCCCATCAATTTAATGAGATTTCAGTGTATCAAAGACATTATGGATCAACTTAAATTTGATTCAAATAATTTGAAATGAAGTTAAAAATATGAAATACAGGGGTATTTTCAACTTTCAAGTCAGTATACTTATTTGCAAAATGCTATTTTTATTTAGCTTTCACAGCTATGGGAATTTCAATGCAAAAAGTACCTTAAATCAACAATCATAAGCATGAAAATGTTACGCACTAAAACAATATGAAGAATTATAAAACACTCATAAGCAACATAAAACATTCCAAACAAAAACAAATTAAACTAATTTTATATGTAAAAATATCTAAAATATTATTATAAATGTTTTAAATAAATGCAGCAACATGATACAAATGAATAAAAAAATTATAAATGATATATAATTGATAAGACTTTTTAGATTCTTTCAGAAATTCCTTTTATAAACATACATGATTTTCTTTAGAACCTTTCACATCTATTTTTAGGAAAAAGCTAATACTCGAGTCACATGGAATAATTTAAAAGACATATTTTATACAGATTACAAAATATTACACAATGAATCTAAAAACCAAAATTGGTATATTAGAAACAAATTCTGTAACAAAATATTAAGCAGTCAAACAAATTTGAAATTACAAGCAAAAATTTAATCAATCAGTTAACAATGCAATACCAAACATTTCATTAAAAAAATTTTTTTTTCTTCTTCTTTTTATCAAGAAATAGGAACAGAAAATTATAATATTGGCACATTTCTATTTTGTCAAAATGATAAATATTTTCTGGATTTTTCTCAAGCACAAACTGAACAACAGTCAAAAAATAATTTTAAAACACTCATTCTTGACTATAAAAGTAAATAAAATCTATTTCATATGAAATATATCTTACTATATTTTTCTTCTGGTTATAATTATAAAATACTCATACAGTTTAAAATAAATGTGTGCAAGCAAACATGAACATATCTACATTTAAAACATATTTTATGGCAGTTAATGTCAAAACAATAATGACCAAACAATATGTTCTCAAAAATTACACAAAAATGACTACAGGGATGAGCAAAAAAAATATCATCTTGATAAAATTTTTCATCTATTAATAATAGCAATATGTCAAAATATAGCATTTGATGACTTCAACATGAATATCACTGACTCTCGGAACCATGTAATCATGAGAGAAAACTCGCGTAAATGCATGCAAATATGGTACAACTTTACATCACAGTTATGACACATATGAATTTGGCAAATGACATGTGCTTGACTAGAAAAAAATGCATCAACTTTCTGACACATCTATCGAAGGTTTGATATGAGGCCTTTTTGGAAGTTCAGGAGGACATTCTGAATCGGTATTCGACGATTTTGGAGACAAAGATCCTTCTTTTACTGGCAAAGGTGGTGGTGGCTAAATAAAATATCAGAATTCATTAAGACACAAGTACAAACACATGAAGGAAAAAAGCAAATAAGATTTTTATAAATTCTCTAAGTATTATTTTGAAATTCATAATTCTTTCATTATGAAATTAAATAATGAATTTGAATCAGAAAAGGTGTAGATAAAGACTGAAAAAACATCTACTTTAATCTGAAAAATAAAATCTGCTATTAACGATCATATTAGTTTAGAATTATTGTCACAGGTCTAAAGTTTATACAACTTGTTCAAGAATTCTTAATTATATAGTATATATATCCAATGTTCAAGCAAAAGTCACCAAGACT
Source organism: Araneus ventricosus (assembly GCA_013235015.1). Taxonomy (NCBI): domain Eukaryota; kingdom Metazoa; phylum Arthropoda; class Arachnida; order Araneae; family Araneidae; genus Araneus; species Araneus ventricosus. Next base: position 61,160 of record BGPR01007068.1, on the reverse strand, counting down.
AAAACTAAAGTTTTGTGATATAGCCAATTTAAAACTTAACTAATTTTCAGTCATTATGATAAATAGTAAAAATTATTTTACAGATTTCTAGCTCCTATGGTTCACTTACTGATAAATGCAGATAACAAGTTTACTTTATGAAATAATTAATTGGAAATTCTAATCGACTGCAGTAGTACATCAAAAGATTTATTGTGGACTTGATAACTTTTGCTTGAATGGTGATGATAAATGTTTTATGTAAAAAGATCTTTTTATTGTAAATGATTTTAATATTCGAATTTTAGAATGAAGTTAATTTTTGATAAGATAAAGTCACAAACAGAATTTATCAAGGCAAAATTTTATTTATAAATGGAGATGAATTTTAAAAAATCAGGGTCTGTAGAGGGAAAAAAAATGCTTTTTAAAAAAATGTGAACCAACATAATACTGGACTATTATAAAAATTACTATGTAGTAATTTTGGTAGTGGTGGTATTATGCTTTGGGGGACGTCTCATGGGCGGCTCTGGGACTTGTAGTTGTGGTAGAACAGACCATGAAAGCTGTGAACTATCTGAACATAATTGCGGATCAGTTGCACCCTTACATGGCATTTGTCTTCCCAACTGGAAATGGAATCTTCCAGCAGGACAACGCCCCATGTCACAAGGCTCAGATTGTGTTGGAGTGGTTCGAGGAGCATACTGATGAATTCCACTTAATGTCCTGGCCACCTAACTCGCCAGATCTGAATCTGATGGAGCACATTTGGGATGTCATGGAGCGGCAGCTCAGAGCTCATATACCACCATGTCCGAATATCTCGACTTTGCATGACCACCACTTAGACATTTGATACATCTGTCTCCAGTCATGTACCAAAAAGTTGTGGCATCTATGCCCAGGCGAGTTGCAGCTGTTTTAAAGGCCAAAGGAGGCACAACACGTTATTGAGTAGGTGCTCATAATGTTTTGGCTCTTCAATGTATATATATCTATAACTGGGAAAACTAATAATGAACTCTGAACATTTTACATCCCTCCATTCATAGAATGAACAGTAGTAAGAACAAATGCATATAAAAGTAAAAAAAGCAATCTGATGTCTATCAGAATAATCAAACTTGACATTTATTTTTCACTGCTTTTTCATTTATAAGTGAAAACTTTAGGGGGTCAGACTTCAACCAATGGTGCTGAATAAATATATGAATCACAAATATGGGGAAAAAATAAGTCTCCCTTCAACAACCATGTCTGTTTTCTACCATAACAAATTGTAGCCTTTTACCATAGAGGAACCTAGAATCATTAACATCCAGTGTCAGACTTAAACACTCTGACTGTGTATACCTCAATTTCAGCGGATTGGAAGCAAGTCTATTTTCTGATGCATCCTGCAATTTTCACAGGTCATATCTTAATATAAATAAAAGTCATTGTGGGTATGTTTGTATGTATGTTCCAAACTTCCTCCTAAATTACGGCACTGATTTCAAATCAAACTTTACACACTTATTAATTAAGACAAGGGGATGATACTTGTGAACTTTTCAAAGTGCAAATGTTAATTAAACAGTCAGTTAATTAGAAATTAACCAAAACCATGTTTCCGCAGAACCTTCGAAACAAATTATCCCTCGAAAAATATTTTTATACCATTTAAAAGTTCAAAATTTTACCTTTTCAATGATACCAATTTTATATCTGTGACATTTTTCCTTCAATTTTTATTAATTTTTCAAAATTTAATAAATAACTGATTACATGCAGACAATTTTGAAATTTATAGCTACTCCGTTGTTAGGCAACGGTTCGACTTTGAACTAATTTACCATTTTTTCTGAAATTTTTGCTTATTTTTATAAATATATTTTATATAAGAAGAGAAAGATCATAATCAACTTTTGAAAGTCCTAAAGCTAATTAAAATTTCAGTTAATTGAAAATTAAGCAGGATTTTGTCATTTACCATGATATTTTTTTAAAATATGTATTATCTCACAAAAACTATTTTTACTCAATAATAAAAGTTTAAAAAATTAGATATTCAAGACAAGTTTCATTTCCATTCAATCCGTTGCCCTCATTTTAATAATTTTTTAAAAATTAAATTGCGTATAAAATTCACATTTTGTTACACTTTTTTTATTGATGAATAACAAGAATACATAAGAAGAACTGTTGCTAGAAAACATTAGTAGTATTCTGGATGAATACTAATTTTATTATTTTTTTATTCATATTTATTTTAATGCTTTTTCTCACTGAAATCTTTACTATCTAATTAAATGTTCCAAAACTTCCGTTGAAATCTATCTTATACAGCAAGATTTATAAACAAAATTTGAAGTACCTATGCAACAAATATTAATAACTTATGGAGAAAATTAGCTATCGGCAGTTTTTTAAAATCTTCTGGTTCGATTGATATTCTCATTTTAATTAAAAAATGTTTCAGACGATAAAAGAATTTTGGGAATTATAATTTTCTATATAAAAGTAGTTTTTCCATCAAAAATGTTAGACATGAATGTATTAGACATAGCAGCTAGTTATACTAATAAAGCTTTGCACATAAATAACTGGCTTGGCTCAACGGTATTTGAACATGTTTGCAAACGTTGCATCTAGATAGTGATTTTAAAAAATTACACAGTCATAGGGTTAAACAAGAGTTTTAAAATCCGATTTGATTGGTAGTGTTTTGTGCTAATCCTCTACATACCTCACAGTTCTTAGTACTTCATAATTTTTCAATTAAATTACCAGAAGCATTATCTCAAAAATATATATCTAAATTTAGATAAAACAAACATAATCCCAACTAATTATTAGTTGTATGTTACATTTTGAAACTTTTTATAAACATCTAGATTGCATTTTGAACATATCTTACCTTATTTTTTGCTCGTAATGTTAATGACATAGAATTTTTCCTTGGAGGACAATTGAATTGCATATCCTCAGTAATGTTAGTATAATCGGAATAAGCTTGTTTCTGTGGTAAAGGTGGTGGTTTCTCTTCATTATTTTCTGTGTTATTGGACAAGGAAACACAGGATAAGGTTGAAGGTGTTGAGGGCAAAGATAGGGAGTATAAGGAAGCACTTGGAGCTACAATATGGAAAGGAGACAGTTAAATCAATACGAATGTTAAATGAAATGCAATATAAGGGTCTGTTAAATACAATTAATACATACAGCGATTCATTCCAGTTGGCGATGGAGTCTGGTGGCGAAACTGACCACTGGATGGCCGACTCTGTCTCTTCTCAACTTCTGAACGTAAAGGTCGTTGGGGGGTCAACTGCCAAGAAACAGCAAACAGTAAATAAATATCATAATTATAAAGAAGCAGAAATCAATAAAAATTAATTTATTTAAACTACTTTACTGGTATCATTAAAAGATATTTTCCTGAATTCTAAGATTGATTAGAAACAATTTTGTGCGATACTTTCCGAAGTTATCCCTCCCCACCCCCCAAAATGAGTAATTTTTTCAAAATTCTAAATTGATTTAATCTAATTTTTGAAAAAAAAATGCACTTAATCACTCTCCAAAATATGTTTGAACGAAACACGTAAGCTACTTAGTCCAACAGTCTATCCTGTAAAGCAGTGGTTCCCAACCTATGAGCCATGGAACGTATTAATGGGCCTCAGAACGCTAGTCAAGAAAGGCAGTCAGGGGAGATTCAAGAGTCGTCATTCATTTTTTGCTTCATAAACAATATATTTTTAATCCTTTTACAGTCAACTTTCCCAATTACTATCATATACATGAATATAATATATATAAAAGGTATTTCAATTGATGGAGTGAACCTGACATATCCAATGAAGATGCAGGCTTGTAGAATGAATAACAGTCTATTTTCATGTTGAATATTCTTAAATAAAATCTGATAGAGAGATTATTTGACGATTGAAAAATTATAAATTCCTTCATGGTCATGGCGGAAAATCCTATGCACCAAGCACACGTCTTTCTAGGGAGAAATTACATTGTGAAAAAGGAAGTTACAATATTGCAGAGAGCTTAACACGAGAAAGACGGGTAGCGGTCATTTTGACCGCAAATGAATGTCAAACGCTCATATTTCCTTTCTTTTTCCTTCAATTTCTTATTCGTTCATTGACTTTTCCTAATTACTAGAAAATCACTCGTCATGGTTTGACGGGTGCAAATTGCCTCTTCATTCGAAAGATTTCCCTTCGAATTTCATGTGTTTAAATAGATATATACGCAAGATAAATGTTTAACATTGATTGAAAACAAATAAAATAAACATATGTTTTATGACAGGAAATATTTTTTTTTTTATTTATGTATTATTTAAATATTTCTTTATTCAAAAGACCTCTTGGTAAACAACATTCCGTGTGAAGTATTTTTCGTTGTTTAATAATTTTCCTTGTACTTCAGATGTCTTTGTGTAAATTTTAACGTGATTGGGAATCCTAGACCTTGAAAGTGCAACATAGAGCTGTTCATGTGAAAAGACAGGCTCATTGAGGTAAATTCCAACATGATCGAAAGTTTTCCCCTGCGATTTGTTGATAGTCATCGTGTAAGCTGGAATTAATGGGAACTGGCGGCGGTTGAGAACGAACGGTAGATTCACGTCACTGGTGGCTAATTTAATTCTTGGCAAGAAAACAACATTGCCACGATTGCATTCAGATACAATTTGGCGTCCAAACTATATCACCCGCATGATATACCACTGATGCAATTTACTACTTTCTATTAAAAAACGGAAATTAATTTGAAATATAGGATTCATATAATTTAAAATTTCTCGGGAACTATGGATGGAAATTAATTTGAAATATAGGATTAATATAATTTAAAATTTCTTGGGAACTATTGATCATAGCGAGATAAATTTTATATCAATCGATAGAAAATTTTATTTCACTATTTTAGAGCTATTAAATTTGAAATTGGAACGACAATTACTCTTTTAAACTTAAAATTACTGAAATTTAGGTTCTCTAACAATGAAATAATGCTGTTTAACGTCTCGCAGTGCTACAGCGCGAGTTTTATTGTTGCTGATGTCAGAGTGTTACCGGAGGATCTGGGCTATTACATTAATAATTCATAAAGAACATATAAAAAAAATATTTCTTTTTACTCATTATTATCGACACTATAAATGTTTATACCTAGAAAGACTGACTGGGGTCATCTTGACCGCTAAACAAACATCACATTCTAAGATCTTATTTTACTCTATTTTTTGTTTTGTCTACTCTTTTAATGTTTTGTTTTGCGACGACAATGATTTGACGAGAAGGAATATAAATGGGGGGAGGAGGGGGCTGAAAATTGCAATTCTCGGCAATTCTTTTTGAGCTCGAAGTTTCTGCTTTATTGAAATGTCAGATATTTATTTCTTTGGATGTTCTTTGCCTGTTCGGTCATATATCTTCTCTTGCGACGTCACGAAGAACTATTTGTAAAAAAATGCTGTTGAAAAAAGAAATTTTACAAATGTTGCATAATTTATCTGAAACAGATTCTTCTGATGAAAAATCTGTTTTATCACAAGATGCATATATTCCTGGCAATGAAACTGAACCAACTTCATTGGATGAATGCTTTACAGAAATTGCACAAAACGATTTCTCCTTTGAATTTCAAAATGAAGAAAATTCATCTATAAACATCAATTCACAACACGCACTGTATTCAAGCAAAGTTCTCAAGCACGATAATATTACTCTGACGGAATATCAAGGAAAGAAAAACAAAAATGTTCTACTGCTAAACACTCTTCATCCTAGACTCGAAGGTGAATGCAATGAAAAGAAGACTCCTGAGGTTATTAAATTTTATAACTCGACTAAATACGATGTTGATGTACTTGATCAGATGGCAAGAAGCAGTATTCAACCAAATCCGTTTCCCGACGATGTCCGGCACAAGTTCTTTCAATGTCTTCGATTTAGATGCTATCAAGGCTTTTGTAATTTACAAAGAAGTTATTGCTACAAAAATCAAGCATCGTGATTATATTTTGAATTCAGCTAATGAGCAGCAAAACAATTGTTTCCTCCAAGACATCTAAGATTTCCGATTTCGCTCCAGGTACAGATGATGGATCCACTGCCTCAAGCAGAAAGCTCAAGCAATGTCAAATCAATAGATGCCGTAATAAAACTATGAACACTTGTTGCGATTCCAAAAAGTCAGTTTGCGGTTAGAAAATGATAAAGCTGAGTGTTTGTAGCAACTGTAAGAAACAGTAATGTAAGTAAATCAATTTGTAATATTTATATTTTTAAATGTATGTATTTTTTAAATTATCATATGAGATATAGATTTAAAACATTTTATGTAATTGGAAGAAATTTCCTATGCATAATGTGCTTTATTTTACATTCATTGCATTTTATTAATAACTGATTCTATATATATTGCATTTTCTCGAAAAAATATTATAAAACAAAGAAAAGTGATGAACAGTAAATTAATGTGAAGAAAATGTAAAACTTAATAAAATGTATTAAAAAATTTCTTTCAGCAAACAAATCTTGAAAGTAGTGCTGTTTTTTATATTTAAAAGATAGCAGTCAAAATGACCGCTCCTAGTCTTTCTAGGTATACAGAGAATGCTGTCTTTCTAGTTTTAAGCAGTATTTTAGAAACGGGGAAGTACCGAATTTGAGACTCGTGAAATAGTGCAAATCTTGCAAGTCTAAGTTAAAGTAGAAATGCCTTTATCATAGGATTGAGGTAGAAGTCATTCGTTTGTAATTAAAACTTAACTGGCTTAAAAAGAATTTATTTTAAAGGTGGGAAAATTTCTAAATCATTACATATATATGTTATATGTGTTTGTATTTTTTTACTTGTATATTTATAGTTAGTGGACCTCAAAATACTTTTTACACAACAGGTGGTCCGCACAACCAAAAAGGTTGGGAACCGCTGCTGTAAAGAATACTAACAGACACATACACACAGACAGATACACATACACATATACATACACACATTTGCTAAAAAACTAAACACTTAGAGAAGCACTCTATTCACTAACCATTACCTGTTCACTAAGTTCAATTACAGGACCATCTGCTTTTGGAGTTGTAGGTGATATATCATACCACTGAGATTGAGAATGAGCCTCATGATTCTGTGAGATGGAAGAACCCGAACTTCTTCTCAGAGTCAAAGTCGAGCTCTCCCGGCTTTTCTTGCCAGAGCTCTTCGAAGAGGATGAAGAAATGGGTTTCACAAAAATAGATGCACCTCGAACACCAGGAGAAGTCTTAGATGATTGCAGGGATGAAATGCTACAACAGATTTAATTTGAAAAATAAATGGTAATTACATACATGACAAAAAATAAAAATGCAACATAACTGAACTGTTTACAACAGATAGGCATAATAAAGACTTTAATAATGTCACAATAGGCAAAATAAATACTATATCAAACAGAGCAACTAGTTAGCACTGATAGTAGCTCGCCTGGCATTAATCCAATATCATTTTGGAATTGAAATTACCAGAAGTTGATAAACAGAAACGCTTTTTGTGGAATGGAAAAATGACTAAACAATGATTAGACAGTAGACAGGGCTCGTCATTATCCAGAAAGAGTTCAATTTCATTTTTTAAATGGAGTATTTATTGTAGGAAAAAAAGACAAATCAGAATATTTGTTATTTTTGGTTGTCATTACAGTAATGACTTTTGTTACAAATTTTTGCAGTGGTTCAAAATTCTGATATCTAGTTAAATAATTTTATCAGTATAATTTATTATATTAATAAAACTTTAATAATGGAATTATACAACAATACAGAAACAGAGAATTTAAAATATCGTAAACAAAGTGATGATTAAATATGCATAACAAGCGACTCATTCAATTTCAGGTACAGCAATACAATCATGACCCAGGCAACAAAAATTATAAGCATATGTGATACATATATATAATGTCCTTAAACTTTTGAAAATTTAAAGACATTTAATATAATTCAAATTAAAGGCTTATATAGGACATAAAATAAATTTAAATTATTTTAATATATTTTTTTAAAAAAATTATATATTATATACAAACCTTAAACTAGATTGAACACTTCTTCTAGGTCTGCACATAAAAGACAAAAACAAAATATTACTAATACAAGAAAAGACAAAAGCTTTACTAAGACAAAATGAAATATTATTAATATAAAACAAGACAAAAGCTTCATTAACACAAAGTTTTACAGAAGACAAAACAAAATATTATTAATATTACAAAACTTTTTTCAAAGTACAAATAAATAAGACAGAGAGAAACACAACTAAACACTCACGATTCTAAAGAAAAACTAGATGCATCAGACACACGCCCATTTGTGTTAGACTTGGATGGTACAGTTTTCACTCTTCTAATGGTAACAGGAACACGCTCTTGTAATTCTGGTGGCATGTCCTATGTTTAAATAAAAATAATAAATTCATGTCTATATTTTAAATTTCTAGCAAGTTACATTTTAATCTCTTTATTTGAAAATACAATGTGAGAAATGATTAAGATGGAAATACAACATGGAAAAAGATAAAAAGAAAAGATCACACATTCACTAATAGGCTAATTAAATAGCAAGACTCAAATGTTCATTATTTGACATATTATCTCTTATATTCATATAAGTATTGGTTGAGATGATCATGAACTGATAGAGGTTGACTTCTACAAAGCTCTAAGTACTGAAGAAAGTTTTTTGCATATTTTTAGTGCAGAGGAAAAGTAAATTTTTACAGATCAATTTTAAACATAAAAAGAGCAGTTAATTAGAGGACATTAAATGGACATAATATAAGTAGTGCTGAGCAGATAAACTTATTTAACTCAAGTGAGTTGTCAATTAGTAAGTAAAATCTTTGGAGTACTAATCTTTACTTACACCTCAAAAGGTAGGTCTTACAATTTTTTCAAAATAGATAGATGCATATCACTATCAGAAAGCCATAATTAACCGATATACAGAAAACCCCCAATTAACCGAACTCGGGTTAACCAAAACCTGACTTCTCCAAAATGCTTCTGAAATCGCAAATCCAAAAAACATGTAATGTTCTACATAGAAATAATCTTTTGCAATGATATCCCAACTTCTTTTTTTTAAACGTCTCCAAGAAGATCAGTGATAAACTTTAGGATGCTAAAATTAAAATCAATGGTTATTGACAATATTAATTACGACATTGATTGCATGAGCCTGTCAGGCACATTGTGCCTGAACTCACAAGTGTGAATATTGTGTCTGACAGAAGGTTAACTTTAGTAAAGAAAACAAGTTACATTCAAAATATTTCAGAATTAAATACTGTAACACTGGACAATAATTTTTCACAAAGTTCAGGCATCGGAGGTGAAAATACCTAATTCTTAATAAATCAACGTGCTAAACATGAATATCTCCATGAAAAATCTAGTTTGGGTCTTGTTTTGGAGGTGCAGAGGTGCCATGATATAATATACTTAAGGTTGAGATATCACGATTGTTTGAGATATCACGATTGTTAAAACATTGTTAAGGATAAATTAATTTTTTATGCATTATAATGAATAATAGTTAATTTAAATGTTCCCATGCATATATGAATCAATAAAACATAATAAAATAAAAATTTTGAAAATAAAAAAAGAAATAAATATTTCACTGAAAAAGTAAGAATTTGTTCCCCATATTCCTAATCCATTAGTTAGTCACAACACACAGAAAATTATTGCACAACTCTGTGGAATCCCTTAAAGTAATATCTGGCTTATTAAGCAACAGCCTGCAACTTGCTGATAAGAGAGCCCATGTGTTCGCCAGTTCTGTATTTGACTTCATCAAAGACTGAGCTTTTGCATTTATGTGTAGCTGAATCTTAATGTCATTTTGCAATGTCGCGAAAATGCGTTAACAATGCTAATAAGTTTTGTTACATTTGCGGTAGTGTAACATTTGAGTCAGAAAAAAAAGCACATTACTACCGCAATCAGAAAGGCATATTTCTTATATTTCGGTTGTAAAATAGGTGACCAAGATAAAAATTGGGCTCCCCACGTATGCTGCATCATGTGTGCATCAACACTTTTTCATTGGATGAATGGTAAAGGAAAAAGTATGCCATTTGCTGTTCCCATGATTTAGAGAGAGCAGACAAATCACGTTACTGATTGTAATTTTTGTATAGTTGAACTTGTTTGTGGAGGTCTTATGCAGAAAAAAAAGAAAGCTATACATTATCTAAACATACCTTCTGCCTTGCAACCAATTCTGCATAGTGAGGATTTACCGATTCTGAAGCCGCCGACTGATATTATAATAAATTCTGACGACAAGAAATACACTGAACCTTCGGATTCAGGACCGAGCAAGTCAAGGTTTCATGAACATAGTTAAAAAGAATGCATAAATTCTTCCGATTCGACAATACACATAATCACATCAAATGATCTGAACGATCTTGTTCGTTATTTAAATCTGTCGAAAGCCAAAGCAGAGATACATCAAGACTTCGACTTTTGGAAGAATGTGTCACAGTCTCTTCATTTCATAATTATCATATAAAATTTATTCATTATTTCCAGGAAAATGATAACATTGTGTTCTGCTTGGATGTTACAGGTTTGATGAAGGAATTTGGACTACCCCTTGACATAAACAAGTGGCGTCTATTTATAGATTCATCCAAATTAAGTCTAAAGATGGTTTTGCTTCATAATGGTAATGAACTATCATCCATTCACATTGCAGATGCTCCACACATGAAAGAGACTTATGAACACCTGCAGCAGTCCCTACACCGAATTAAGTATATGCAATATGAGTGGATATCTGTGCTGACTTGAAAGTAGTGGCGCTTTTGATGGGCCTTCAACACGGCTTTACAAAATTTTGCTGCTTCCTTTGTGAATGGAACAGTCATGCGAGAGATTTACACTATATCCAGAAAGACTGGCCTCCCAGAATGTGTTTCACACCCGGAAAAATGAATGTCATGAACACACCACTTGTTTCTCCAAAGAAAATCATCTTGCCTGCTCTACACATAAAATTGGGTATTGCGAAGCAGTTGGTTAAAGCTATGGATATAAATAAACCAGCTTTCACTTACTTGCATGAAAAATTTCTCAGACTGAGTGAGGCAAAAATTAGAGGGAATTTTTGTGGGTCCTCAGATTAGAGATATTTTCAAAGACACAAAATTTGAAAACCTGTTGGACTATGATGAAAAACAAGTATGGGATGCCGTCTGTCAAGTTCATACTAACTTCCTTGGGAGCATCAGATCCGAATATTACGATCTTGTTCAGGACATGCTGGCTCTATATCAGAAATTTGGACGTTGAATGTCCTTAAAGCTACATTTCCCAGATTCTCCCCTGCCAACTGTGGAAAATTCAGCAATGAGCACGGTGAACATTTTCATCAGGATATGTCTGTGACTGAGCAACATTATTAGAGAATGTGGTCTGGGTCTATGCTTGCAGGCTACTGCTGGATAATTTTCAGAGATAATCCATACGTAGAATATAAGTGAAAGAGCAAGTGAACCCATCATTCATAAATTGGTAAGATTGTACTTCATGCTGTCACTTTTACTTCTTTATAAATCAGGCGGCAAACAAGACATACAATGCATTCATTAATGTGTTCCTTTATCCCTATCATACAAAGTAATACCTCAATTATAACCAAAAAAACTAGAGCCAATTTCCTTTTTTTATTGCCAAATTTGTGTTTAGCATGTTGCATTCATAAATATTTCGACACTTTCACTGAAGAATGGACAGCAATTTCATTGTTGGATTCACTGGACAGCAATTTCATTGTTGTCCAGTGAAATAGATACAAAATAGTAATAGATGTTCATGGCTTAACCGAAAAAATCATTTTCAGAAATAGCTTCCTCCCCTTTAGTTCAGTTTAAATGGGGTTGTACTTTACTTTTTTTATATCTCCATTTGGTACTGCAATAAAGATATTATTGAAATGCTATTGATTGATAAAATATTTTCAACACATTTTAACTTTGTTGAACTTTTATTGGCACTTTGAAAAGAAATTATTTGTTTTGGTATGCATTTGCAAATATTTTTACTTGTTGTAAAAATCAATGTAACAAACCAACAATTAATTAATACTTTTCACTAACAATTATCTGAATAACAGAATAATGAAAGCTTTTATAAAATAAATATTGGTTCTTATATCTAAAGCCCAACACTTCGATATTCAGTTAATACACTATGTTAACATATTTCCAACTTATAGTAAAAGAAAATGAATTCACTTCCATTTAATTTTGATGCTTTTACTAAATTTGTTAATAAAAATGTATTCTACAGAACACATAAGTAAAAGTCCTTATGCCAAGACAGCAACATATAATTATTGATGATAAACAAATCTAATAAATATATCAAAAGATATTGACTTATATACTTCCATTATTATACACTAGCAGTACGCGCACGGCGATGCCCGTGGAATCAGGACTTCAACAAAATAAAAAAAATCGCCCACAATGACACGAAAAAGTTTTCAAAACAAAAGATACACATTATAGATTTTCCCGCTTATTTTTTCCGCGATAATAACATGTAGAAAAACAGTACAGAGTACATTAATCAAAAACAATATTAAAAAATTGTTGCCCGTGGAATCAGGACTTCAACAAAATGAAAAAAAATTCTTAGAACATGATAAAAAGCTCCGAAGGTTATGACGTCACCTGACCCTTCATCCAATCAAATTGAAAGCTGCGTTCCGGAAGACTGTCGCTGAAGAAATTTCGCTCGACAAAAATAACTTTCATCTGCCCAGGAATGATTTAATTTTAAAAAAACGGGAAAAGATATTTTAAGCGTTCTTGTTTTAAATCAGAGAGAACCGTTCTAGTTATAAGCTGAAAAAAATTGAAAATAATAGTGTTATTAGAGAAAGTCGGATGCAACAAATTTAAAAACAAAACTAACATTTAGATGGTGAAACTGACTATTTTTTAAAAAATTCTCAAAATTCAGTAAATTACGTTAGAAATTCAAAACTAACTTCATTAGAACGGAAATCGTGTGCTCTTTCCGATGGTCTATCTATTTTTGTTGTACAATTATTTGAAACCATTCTATTGAGAAATTAGTGTGAAAAATCAACCAAAACATTAAATAAAAAAATTTCTAGATTAAAATTTAAAATTTCGGCTTCGAGGTGCATTCAGTCACCATTACGACTACCTGTGTACCAAATTTCATGGCTGTAAGTGCGATAGATTCGTCTGGACATCGCAGACAAACACACGCACACAAACATTGCCTTTTATAAGTATAGAACACTAGCAGTACGCGCACGGCGTTGCCCGTGGGATCGTTATTTCAACAAAATAAAAAAAATGCCCACATACAATTACATAAATAAAAGTTTTAAAAACGAAATCAAAACAGAAATATATATTATTGAGTTGGTCCGCCTCTTTTTCCTCTCCACCGAGTACCGTTAAATCCAAAACAATGTTAAAAAATTACAATGTGATATTTATTACACCGCAAGCAAAGTATGAAAGGCAAAGAAATAAGTTACGACGCGCTTAAAAATAATAATCGAAGTAACCGAGTAAATAAACCATCTCCTCGCAGAACGTGAAAGTAATGACGTCACCCTGGCCCTTCAGCCAATGAAATTGCCCGCAACGTTCCGGAGACTATCGTGAGCGGAAGCTTCGCTAGAGGAAACATATCGTTCAACTACCAGGAAAAAATTAATTTTAAAAAAACTAAAAAAGATATTTTAACCATTCTCATTTTAAATCCGACAGAACCGTTGTAGTTATAAGCTGAAAAAAATTGAAAATAATAGTGTTATTAGAAAGTCGGATGCGACAAATTTAAAATCAAAACCAACATTTAGACGGCAAAACTGACTGATTTTTAAAAAATTCTCAAAATTCAGTAATTTACGATAGAAATTCAAAACTAACTTCATTAGAACAGAAATCGCATGTTCTTTCCGATGGTCTATCTATTTTTGTCCTACAATTATTCGAAACCATTCTATTGATAAATTAGTGCGAAAAATCAACCAAAACAACACAAAACATTAAATAAAAAAAATTCTAGATTAAAATTTAAAATTTCGGCTTCGAGGTGCATTCAGCCACCATTGCGACTACCTGTGTACCAAATTTCATGGCTGTAAGTGCGATAGATTCGTCTGGACATCGCAGACAAACACACACACACGCACGCACACAAACATTGCCTTTTATAAGTATAGATTTTAAAAAAAAATTTTTTCTATCCATTCCCCCTCTCCTTCCCCAACTTACCCTTTTGCCATACTTTTCTTCAATATTAGTACGAAGCTTTAAAAATGCTTCCTCCATATGTTGATGGAATGGTTTTAAGTTTTCGGGTGCCTTCTGTTTGTGAATGGCTATGCCTGCTTCTAACAAAGGAACCTAAAATCATACAAAATATTATGCTGATATTTATGATAAGAAAAATATCAAAACTATGGGAAAAAATCTTTGCAATTATGGATATTTCTATTTTAGTCAGAAAAAAAATACATAGATAATAGCTTTCACTAGGCTTTTGCCAATTTAAAATGAGAAAAATATTTGACAACTGACGATTTCTTCAGTTTTATTGTTAGAGAAAAGACAACTGTCAATGCAGGAAGCCTTCACTTTTTAAGCAGTCAAAACTGACTTCTTCCTTCTTTTTTTTAAACATACATTTAGATAAAATGAATTTTTAAAAGCAAAATGGTTTCTATTGGCGTCGTTCAGATAGAAGTCACTAAGTCCAAAATTATAGTTTCAAGATGTGGTCAGTTTAAACTTAATTAATTTGAGTCATTATGATAAATAGCAAAAAATATTTTAGATTTCTAGCTCCTACGGTTGTCTTACTGATGTTTAAATAACAGGTTTCTATCTCGAAACAACTGCAAATTTTAATTGGCTGCAATAGTTTGGCAAAAGGTTTTTGTGGACTTGGTGACTTCTGCCTGGACAATGACATTATATTAAGATAATTTATGAAATTTGAATGAACAGAATGATTTTTTAATGCTTGGTAGGATAATTATATATACTTGATTGATATCATAATAACTATATCTTACTTGGCAAGCAATCAAATCCTTTAATATCTGAATGCCTTCAGCATCCTTTCTTGTATTGTGAGTTTGAGAATATTCTTCTGTAAAAAAGGCCTGGAAAGATAAATTTATACTTAATATCATGGCATATAACATTCTCACACTAATTAAATGCTTGCTTTTATGAAATTAATAATAGCACAATGAATAGAAGTGTTTATTAACTAAGAACAGCTACACATTTTTCTATATTTTCAATGTTCAAAATGCATTATAAAAAATTCACACCATAAAAAAGAGGAATTACAAAACTTTATTAATACTACCATACGAATATAAAATTTGTTGTTTAATATTAACTATATAGAAAGAAAAAAAAAATTATGTTATAAAAATTTATGAGTGTGTTCAACATCTATTAAAGTACAACAGACAAAAAATTACAAGGCATTTGAAGTGGAAATGAACTTACTTTCTCATAGTTGATAATGCCTCCCATAACAGCAGCATCCACTACACCATTTAGTAGCATACTAAGGGGGTTTATTGGCAACATTGGATCACTTCGATGCTGTAAAACCAAATTACAAATCCTCTTATTAGTCATCTCCATAGTTTCGATGGCATTTTCCAACGGACTAATTTCAATAGACTGTGAGCCTGTCACTGGGAACCAATGCAGTATACCAGGAAGTGGATATGATATTACTAAGTTAGTCCTCTCCAACCACATAGTAGCAAATTCATTGTCTGAATCCTTCTCCCCTCGTCTCAGGGGCCGAGAATAAGTAAACTTCTGAACCTCATTGACTTTATAATACTTCATTATCTGATCATGCACATTTTTGTTCCTAAATCTGTCTCTTTCATGCATAACAGGATCGACTTTGTTGATTTGGAGGTACTGTTTATCTGACTCAGTAATGTCCTCGCCAGGTGGTGCGAGTTTGGTCATTATTTTTGCATTTGGATACTGATTCAGAAGCCTGCTGCTGAAATCACTTAAACGCTCATATTCCTTTCCCCTGTAAATGAATGTCTTGTTCTGCAAGAAAGATGGAAATCCTCGTCCATAATAAGACACGCGGAAATATTCTGGCTCTGGACGCACTTGCTTCATGATGTTGTCATAAAAGACTGCCATTCTCTTCAATAAAGCACTTAGTTGAATGTAATCAAATACTTCATTTTCATACTGGACAGCTAATTCTTTACAGAGAGCAAGGCCAGACTCCCATAGTTTACCTTTGTCAAAATAGTTGAGAATATCATAGTAAAGGCATTCCTTCAGTTCTCGATGAGTTTCACAGTTAGGATACTTGTCATTTTTCAGTAGCTGTGAAAGTGGCTCTTCACTCCATCTCAAAAGTTTTGCATGGAGTTTGAGCGTGAAAGCAGCTTCAACATAGTTTTCACAATCAAGATGAAGGTCACAAAGTTTATAGAGGTATCTGATATACATTTCTCTTCGGTTGATTTCATGGTAAAATTCCTAGAATAGAGCAAGTATTTTATAGGATACATTCAAACTAAAAGAGGAGGAAATAGACGAAAGCAATAAATAAAATAATTCAAACATCATCAATTCATTTTACAAAGTATGGGACTTGATAATGCATTATAAAAGTTTTATAATGCAAAATAATAAAGAATTAAATTAACAACAGTTCATAGGAAGACGATTTTCACTTTCTTTTATTTATTTTTTTCTTTAAATTTTCAAAATTGCATGTTAAGGTAAAAAAGTACTGTACATGATTATTCACAAAATATTTAATTTAGTGTATTAGCATAATAAATTTAATCAAAATTATATTTATTATCAAGCGATTATTCCCATTAAGGATATTTTTAATGAATGAAGCAATTATGATTTCTAAACACACACAAAAACCCACAGTCAGATTTATTCTGCGACATTAAAGTATTCAGTTACCTACAACTTGAAGTCTTTTCAATTAATTCCATTTTTAGCTTGTAAAATAAAATTGTTGCTTTATTCACAACACATCCATCACAAAAGTGTGCACAGAAAAATAAAAAATTCCATAAATTCATATATATTCTATTCATGCATATAACTACCTATTTAATACTGATTACATGTTTTTTAAACAAAATGAAAATTTATCAGTATTTTTAGAAAGTCAGTAGCCTGAGGTGAACAAAGTGACAATAATAATAGTAATAACTATACTAAAGCTATTATTATTTTTCACATTATAAAACTATTAGAAGCTTATAATCCACCTGCTCATGAATATCTTGAAATGAATACTTATTGCATTATAAACTAATGTATTAAGTACAAATTGTCGCCATCTTTAAACACATTTTTCTTGTTAAATTAAATAAATTCAAGTCAAAACACACGAATCAAATTATTTATAAAATATCAAACACATTTAAGAATTATTACATTATAAAAACTGATATTTTTCAAAATAAAAGCTTCCATACCAAAAGATTAACAGTGCAACTCATTCGATTTTCCTTGTTTTCATCTGTCACAATCATTCGGTACTCTAAAAGCCTCTTCATTAACCTTACTACAGTTCTAACAAATGCCATACCCTTTTCATGCATGGTCTGATGGTTTTCACATAATCCACCAACACTACATGATAACAGGATATAAATTAGTTATTACTCTTAAGAAATGAAATTTAAACTTAGAATTGTATGTAAGACTACAAAATAAACATTTACAAAAATAAATAAATAAAGCAAGAACTTACATTTCTAAAAACAAATCCTTATATTCCTCATCACCTCTTCCTCCTTCCACCAATGTGTCCAGTTTAGTAATCATTTCATGTTCAAACTGAAAAAGGGGGGGGGGGGATTGTTTTAATAAATGTACAAATATGCTTTAACTTCCTTACATTTTCAGCAAAATAGAAAGGAATTAGGCATGTTACATGTGATAAACTAACATTATCTATCTACACTCAACTGCAGACGGAGCAATTGGAAATTTTCAAGACACAAATCTGTTTTCTGCTATTTTAATACCCAATGATTTACAAAAAATTTGATCATGTTTCCATCTACTTCCAATATTTAACTACAAAGCATAAAACATAGTAAATCACATCATTTGAGAGTTATTATAAGTGATACTTTGCTATAGTTTAAGAAAGTACAATATTCAATTATCAACAAAGCCTTTTAATTAAATGTAAAAACAGAAAGATTTAAAATCTGAAAATTATATTCAGTGTTAAATATATTGAATTCAGCAGACCTTAAATATCCCTTCAAACTATATATAGAATATACCTCATATCTATATACATAAACAAAGGGAAGAAAGAAATGGCAAAGAAACAATTATCATTAAAATTTAAATGCTTCAATACATAAGTCACATTAATATATATTTTATAGATAATCAAAATCTGAAGCAGTAAAAACGTTCGCCCATTCAAAAAACATTTTTTTTACAAGAATGAGTTTTTTTTCTTCATTATTGCACATTTGACGTATTCTTTCATTCAATCAATTTCTTTTACAAAGTAATTAAAAAGTAACTTTATACAAAATAAAACAAAAACTTTTTCATCATACTCATGACTGCATGCTGCAAAAAATGCATTGTATTTTGCTGTGTAAATGCAAAATGAATGGATTAACAGATATAACTTTTTTCTTCAAATCATGTTGATACAAACAATTATTTGAACATAATTGATTACTATTAATTTCCACAAGCTTTTCCAGGCCTTTCACAGATGATTATGTTTGAGTAATTTGGCGAGTCTTTGCTTTCAAGAGAGTCAATTCAAAAGATGTCAATTTCACATGACAAAACTGCACAGGTCATATAATATCTATCATGCATGTTTTCTCTGCTACAAGATTCATAACGGCTTCCATACAGAGGTGATTGCAACTCCGTTTCAAAATTCCAGAAAACTAACATGCTGTAAAAATTGGACATAATTTTGAACAATCGTAGATTGCTAATGTGATGCCCAAACATGCATTTTTGACAAAACAATTGGATATTCACTAATTTATTTTGACTAAAAGTTGACTACCCCATTGATTTTGTTATAATCTATAATTATTACCCTATCTTAGTGATATATTTGTTCTAAATCAATACTTGAGACAAGTCATGAATCTAAAAATATCCCGAAACTCTGGAGGTAAAAAATCCAGAATTCCAGATAAGTCCCCCTTGTTCCATAATAAAATTAGCAAACTGCACTTTATTTGTACAGCACAAGCATTAATTGACACTATTATTTATCCATTTTAAATTATTTACTTAGCTTCACTCCAGTGTTTTGCTTTACAATGGACAAAAGGATACATGCATACACATATTGGAGTTAATTTCATTTAGCATATACTTAACAATAACAATTTTTTCATATTACGATGAAACGAGTAATTTAAAATCATAAAAAATACCTCATCAAAACTGTACTTTATTTCTCTATTCGACATATAAAAGTCTTCTTGGTGTAATAATGACGATGAGTAAGATGATGAGGATCCTTTATGAGAATAGAATTCACACTGCATCATGTCAAAAAATATTGGTATGGTAGCTTTCCGCAATTCAACCTCGGGTATCAGTGTCATTTCTAGGAAAGGTCCAACCATTCCAGGGACAAAATGAATCTGATGTGGACCTTTAAAACAAATATGATCAATAATGAGTTTGAATTAAAAAATAAATAAATACAAGAATGGCATTTTCTTTTGAAGAACTAATTTTTTTTTAAATATATAAAATTGCCTGCCTTTCTTCCTAGTGGTGAAATCTTGCCATTTAATCTCTGGGATTAAAATAACATTAATTGAGTGTACCCTTTAATTGATTAAAATTCTTCTTTTCAATTAAAAATAATTTTTTTAAAGTTCTCATAATAGTTTTGATATCAAAATGACTAAAACTTCAGAAGTCTGCTAAAATTATTCTAATAATAAATTACTATAATCTGATTATTAAAAAGTAATATAGCATTTTGTGATAAAAAAAAAAACTAATGAAGTCAGTAATCAACAAACACAAAATGAAAAAAAAAGAAACCCATTACCTAAGTTGAACCACATAGCTCTTATTTCAAATGCAGTTTCACGTCTCATGTCTTTATATCTAATGGGGGGAAAAAATTATTGTATACAGGACTGTTCTTAACTCTATATTTTACATTTTAAATATTCAGAATCTAATACTTACTGAAAAAGTGATACTTATCAGATTTTGGTCATTTCTATTGCTAAACACAAAAAGCAAAAGTACACTAACAATTTCAAAAGCTAGCACCATTATACTGATTATATTACTGTAGAAACACATATTAAAAATTCACTTTTACTTACAGGGATGAGATTGGCAAAAAAGCAAAAAGACTGAAATCATATGCGAGCAAAAAATTTGTACTATAATGTATAGGTGAAAGATGTTTTAAGAAATAAAACATCAGAACATGCAACATGATGAAAATATTCCACTATAATAATTATTTATAATTCAGTACGTACAAATAAGAATATTAAATTATTATTAAATCATTTACATTAAAAATTAACAAACAAGTTTAACACATCATCAGGGGCATCAGAAAATACAAAATTAGACATTAAAACATATTTATCACCTGTACATCACTGAGATCCAACATTCACCCAACAGAAGTCTGAGAAGAATTATATTTAATAGCCTTTTGATAAAAGTTAGCTCAAAAAATAAATAAAAATAAGGACAAATAATTTCTTTTGCTTCATGCAATTGTGTAAAGTGTATTAGCTCTTTATAAATTATAACAATGTATCCTATACTGATTTCTGTTTTATTTCTTTTATTTTTATAAATGTTTGAAAAAGTAACAGCACAATGATTTTGCACTTTATAAAGCAAGAGGGGACGAGATATTGTACAGTTACAATGACAGATTCATTTAGCATTATTGCTATTTGAAACCCTTTGAAACATTTCCTTAATTGTTAAAGAAGTGGTTTTCTTCCGTTTTTTTATTTGTGTGGCTTTTGTTGGTAACAGATCTCCATTAACACGCTTCACCCATTGTTTTGGAGGCCTCCTATCTTCGACAGATTTTTCTTCAATAAAGGATGTGTTCGCATCCTCTGCATGTTTATTTTCAGTAGAGGCTCAAGTTTTTGCACAGTCTTCATTGGTATCTCTCTATTTAATTACTGGCATAGTTGTCGGGACTACACTATCTCTAGAATGCCTTGGTAAATCATGTTTTATTTTTTTATTTTGAGAAGATTTTTTTTATGTCTTATTCTCTTCTTATTTGCTGCATTTGCACACAGCTTTTTAGCTATCTCTTTTGACAGGAGTTTTCCCCCTTTTTTTTTTTTTTATTTTGTTTATTTCTTTTTTTTTTTCTTTTTTTTTTTCTTTCTTCTTCATCTTGGTATACCCTCAAGATGACCTTAAGTTTTTAACAAAATTTTTTGCGACATGTTCATGCAAAAAAAAATCTTTTTTTTTACAAAATATACCACAGAACTTTTGTTTTCTGCAAAAAGGTGGTAATTAATACTTTGAATGGCACAGAATATGTTGGAATGTTCATCCTTGTAGAGCTTGCTGATATAATGTTGATTCTTCAGTAGAAGATGAAACAGCTAATTTCCTAGCCGGTGGAGTTAAGCAGAGTGGTCCAGCATATTTTCCCAGAATTTTCTTTCAAAAACAGTAGAAATGTTTTTTTTCTGTAAAAGCGGAATTTTCGGAAGAAAGGGAAAATTTTTTGCGGCGGGGAAAAAAAAGAACCCCCCCCCAAAAATTAAAAAATAAAAATAATAATAATAACGGAACTTGAGAGAAAAAAAAAAGCGAAATTTCTCCAAAATAACAAAAAAGCGGAAATTCGCGAAAAAGCGGAAGAATCTCATCCCTGCATTTACTTATTAAGCAGTGGTGTATTGGCAAATTAAGCAGTGTCGGAATGCTCTTACCTGGGAGACATAACTTGCACTGCTTTTAAGCAGACTTTTTTTACAACTTTTATTTTATTTTTTTGTAAAAAACAGTGCCAGAAAGATGTTCCAGTGCTTTCCAGCTCCCACTACACCCCTGTTCTTAATGTAGTTTTCAAAAAGAAGGAGAATCCAATAAGTAATAATAAAAATATAGTTAAGCTTTATATATAACTGCAATGTATTGCAACAACATGCAGCACAAAATGTTCAAACATCTCACATTTCAAATAGGCTTACAATTAAGTGAAAATGAACAATAATTTTTATTAGTATAAAAAAGCTAATAAATTACCTTAGGACGATTTTGCTTCTTTTATGTGGGGAAAAATTCTCTAATTGAAGGGCATCTTGAGTCAAAAACGCTATGGCACAGTGAAAAAAATTATTCCAAACCTGCAATTAACATTCATTGCATGAAAACTGCTTCTCAACTACATATAAAAAAATTTTCAAAAAACGATTAATATAATCAGGATACAGAAAAAAAGATAATGAGGAATATTGAGAAAATAACACCATATCAAAAACTGTCAATGATTGGACAAATTTCATTTAAATGAAATAAAATTCTAATTTTTGAAATACTAGGCAAAGAAAATTCAACTCTTAAAATGTTAAAAATAAGTAATCTGTAAATTAAACATTAGGTGTGAAATTATTTTTTATAGTTTTATTTAAAACGTTTGCCAAATAAATTAACATTTTTAACCATTATTGTCTACAAAAAAATTTAATATATTTTTAAAGAAAACATGATGATTTGGAAACCAATCTATTGATAAAGAATGCATATAATTAGTAGTTCATCTTTTCCTATAGAATATTGATCATAATCCTTTGTAATTAATCTGCACACAATCAGGGGTTAAAAAAGAATCTGAGAAATTTTATGCACCAAATCAGTCCAAAGAACTTAGCAATAAAGGATACATTCAGAGTCAAATTAGCTAGTGAAAGGAGGGAAATTAAACTAAATGAAAATTAATACACAAGAAAATTGACTATCAGAAACATAACATAGAAGGTCATTCCAGTAATGCTAATTTTTGTAATGATTAGCAGAAGTATTACATCAAATAAACTTGGGCAATTTTCTAATCCTATAATAATTAAGATTTTGGAAATGTCACATTAACAATGTTGAACTCAAGCTAATAATTATGGGAATGTGTAAATTTAAAAATCACAAATACGAAAACAAAAGAACTAACTTGAATTTCAAATGGATTTGTAAAACGGTCTCTTATAGTCACAGAAAAATGTCTCAAGGCTTTAAGGATAACACTAAAAATAAACAAAACAGTTTTAATAAGAGACATTAATAAAAAACAATTAATAACTTCATTCATGAAAAAATAAATTCTTTAAATGAGTATAACATTATTTAAAACTAAAACTACAATAGATTAATACAGCAAGCTAATTACAGACATATATAATAAATATAGATTAATATAATTAAAGGTCTTATTCTGCTGTCAGTTGATTAGCATGGCAATCTGATACATAATAAACTTTGTTTTATCATTCCGTCAGGACTTTTATAACATAATATTACTAAATAATAACAAAAAAAACCTTTTGGAAACATGATGTCATAACTAAAGGATTAAAACACTGCATATAAA
The DNA here is from genome assembly GCA_013235015.1 of Araneus ventricosus. NCBI lineage: Eukaryota > Metazoa > Arthropoda > Arachnida > Araneae > Araneidae > Araneus > Araneus ventricosus. The sequence continues at coordinate 37,453 of BGPR01007068.1, read as the reverse complement.
AATGATTAAACAATAAACAACCATTCATTATTTTGAATTTCAGTGCATCAATCACATTATTTAATATCCAAGAGACTTTAATTCTAATAATTAGAGGGCAGATTGGTAAAAAATATAAAGATTAAAATTATAAAGTTTAGAGGGAGGAACGAGAGCTAGAATAAAATAGCAATAAATACGCAGATTTCTTATAACACTAAATGCACCACTTCACCAATACATTGAAACTAGTATAGGAAAATGGTACTTTTAGCACTAATTACTTCTGTTGCAAACTTAACTTTTAAGTTAAAACTAAGACACAAACATATTAATAGATGATTTGGTCTGTATTGTTATTAGTAATATACAATAAAGATAGTAATTTAGTTTCAAAATCATATGCTATGTTCCTTTTATTTACAACAATAGGCAGATTTAAAAAGATATTAAATTACAGAAAATAAGTTAATGAATATAAAGTCAGCCAAATAAAATTACCTATTTTGCAACATAATCATTTCATTCCAATCTGAAGGATATACTGATTTATTTACCAAGTCTCTAAACACCAAAAGTATTTCCATAATGAAATCAAGAAGGTCTGTTTTTGTAGAAAAATTATTAATATATTGATTATAATGATAAGGTGTCATTTGACGCAAAACTGAAATCATCGTTGCCACAACATTACCCTGCAAAAGAAAAGTCAATGAAAACAAAATATTTCTGATAATTACAAGAAATATAAATAAAATGTATTAATTATAAAGGCAGATAAATATATTTTAATGTATGAAATACGCCTAGGAGTTCCTAAATATTTAATTATGTTTTATTTTTTAATTTCTAAAAAAAATGAATTTTATTACAATAATGGAGTATTATTACAGATTATACTTAAAAATTAATTCATAAAAATTTGTTAAAAATTACTGAGCAAACTTCACGGCTTCATCATGGAAATTGCAATGAAAATATAATTTAGATCAGAATTGAAAAGGTAATTTTGTCAATTTTAAAATGACAAAAAAAAAAAAATCATCTTTGAGTATAATTACAAATTTTTCACTTATATTTCAAATTGAACTTTTAATTTCAAAAATCACTCTAAGGTGTACACTGCCATCTTCCAAATTATGTTTGGAATAAATTTGGTAGCTCTAGGCCATACAGTTTATCCGGTAGATCATCAACAGATAGGCATATTTTTTCTGTTATTAGAGAATGAATTAAAAATCAAAATAATAATGATACATGCATAACTTGAAAATAATTTCTTAATTAAAAACATTTTCATTTATAATGAAAAATTCAAATTATAAATTCTCTATTAAAAATGAATATAAGAAATAAGTCAAACAAAAATTATTACCACTAAAGTATTTTTACGCTCCAGGTGAACGACACATTGGATGATAGTCCTCAATATTGAAAGCATTATTTCTGATATATCATTATGTGTTGCTCCGATATCCCGACCATACAAATAAATCATTATATCACTCATGATCTTCACAGACAATTCCATCTCATCTTTTCGCTCCAATAAGTTCTTTATTTGATTACATATCATAGGAAGAAGTATTAAGCGACATTCTGTAAAATATTACAATAAAATTCAAAAAGTCATACATTTGTGTAAAACAAAAAAGCATAATTAGATTACAACATTGAAATGTAACTATGATGGTTAAACTTCAAAAATATATATTTAGTAAATAAAAAAACTAATAAAATAAACGTAACATGTACTTAAATACTTAACATGCAAAGGAAATCATATAGAGACACAAAAACATTATCATAGTTTAATACAAATACTGGTTGCAAATAATTAAAAAAATTATCATTTTTATAATTCACTTTACTCAGTACTCACTTTTACTGACTGAATTGTATGTTATTTATTTCAAACATGCCACAAAGAATAATTCTGTGATCTTTTTCAAGAAATTATTTCAAGTCATTTGGTGTTTCTTGGGTGACAATTTCATATAACTACCACTCTTTTTCCAAATAAATATATATGCACACTAAAGAACTATGGAAAGGTGATGAAAAATCAATGCTCATTAATATCATAAAAAATGTAATTTTGCATTTTTGAAAAGGAAATTAAAAAACAACCCATCATTGAAAAGTTAGCACAATAAAGAACAAGGATAAGTTTTAATGCCTAGATATGTCCAATAATACCATAAGCGAGAAGTGTACTTATCCCTGATCCAATACTAAGAAAATAATATATAGTCTATAGCAAGATTACCTGGTATTCGGAAAAGTTCACTGTGAACTAAGTCATTAACGCACATCATTTTTTGCTTGGTTAGCCGAACCCTTGGAACATTGTTGATTAGTTGAACAAGAACATTACTAAAAGAAATCGAAATTAGCCTATCATTTATAAGTGAATGAAAGAATTAGAATACATGCATAAATTAGGTTGATTTTATGATGTGGTTTCAAAGACTAAAATTATTTTGAACTTTTATAAATACATACACACACAACATGTAAACAATTTTTAAAAATATGATTGTCTTCATATTGAAGTGTATAACATGAAGTGCTCTTTGAAAACTATATATTTGGAGAAATAAAAATGATTTATTTTTGAAGTGTGAGAAAATTATGTTCTTGTTTACATACACTTTAAATTGGTGACCTACCAGACGTGAAAATGATGCCGAAAAATCCAACTGATTTTAACTCTGAAGAAAAAACTGGAGAACGAATGATAGATACAGTATCAAGAGTTAGCATTAAAATTCCACCTTTTTCGAAGCCACATGAAAGGATATGGTTTCTACAGATTGAAGCACAATTTCGAAATAGTGGAATAACGCAAGATCAAACTAAATTCGGCATGATAATAAGCACAATAGATGCTGATATTCTTTCTCAAGTTTCGGATGTGTTGATTAATCCACTTGTTTTTGCGAAGACACAAAAACTTTCTTCTGAGAAAATGAAAGCAGCTCTAAGAGAATTTGAATTCATGCTACAAGTAGGTCTTTGCAGGCCATCTAAAAGTAGTTGGGCGAGTCCATTATATCTGGTGTTAAAGAAGTCTGGAGATTGGAGACCTTGTGGAGACTATAAAGCTTTCAATAATGTTACAATCCCTGATAAATATTCAATACCTTTTCTTACAAAAAGATTGCGGGAATATCTTACACGGAGCAAAAATATTTCCATCTATCTATTTAGTTCGTGCTTATCAACAAATTCCTGTCCATGAAGCTGACATACCTAAAAAGGCCATAACAATGCCATTTGGACTATTTGAATTTTCAAATGTGGTTTATGGGCTAAGAAATGCAGAGCAACGATTCATGAACACAGTTCTCATGGGACCAGATTTTGTATTTTGCTACCTGGATGACATTCTTGTTTCTTCTTTAGATGAGAAAACACACAAATCCCATCTGAGAACACTTTTTAAAAGGCTAGACAAATAAGGATTGTGTATTAACTTATCAAAATGCATTCTTGGTGTTCCTAAAATAAAATTCTTGGGATACGAAATTTCTTCAGATGGACTTAAACCAAGTTCAGAAAAAGTAAAAGTGATTAGAAATTTTCCTAAGCTGTAATCAGCCCCTAGCTCGAGTTGATACTTAGGAATGGTCAATTTCTATCACCGTTTCATCCCAAATCGTGCAAAAATCCAACAGCCACTATAAGAACTTCTGGAAAGCCATAAGAAGAACAGTACAAAACGTCTCCTTTGGACAGAAAAGCCAAATGCGTCCTTCACACAAATAAAAGAAGCTTAATATAAAGTTACATTTTTAGCTCATCCTGTTCCTGATGCAACTTTGTCATTAGTAACTGATGCATCGGATACATCTGTGGGTGCTATTCTCCAATAAGTTGAAGGAATTAAACAACCTCTAAGTTTCTTTTCTAGATCACTAACCAGATCTAAAAGGATGTACAGTGAATACAATAGAGAGCTACTTGTCATCTATTTAGCAGTGTAAATCACTTCAAATATATTCTAGAAAGACGTCCATTTGTAATTTATACAGATCACAAACCGCTCACATTTGCCTTCTGATAAGATATAGAAAAAGCTTCCCCAAGGCAGTTTCGTCATTTGAATTTCATCGCGCAATTTACAACAAATATGCAATTCATTGCTGGAAGTGACAATATTGCCTCGGATACCTTATCTAGAATAGATACTATTAATTTTCCATCAAGTCCCGGTCACCAATTTGAAATGTATGTAAACAAGAAGATAATTTTCTGACACTTCAAATATAAATCATTTTTATTTCTCTAAAAATATAGTTTTCAAAAGAATGATAATAGGTGAAAAGTGAATAATCATGAAAGCAAAAACAAAACTGAATAATATTTTGTTGCCTAGCGACGTTAGCAATAAATTGACAGCTTATCAAGTTCAGTTGTTATATGCACAGTACAATATCTTAACCCTAACCCTTTATTTAAAAAAAAAAAAAAAATTATCGACACTAATGAAAAAATGTAAATTTTTTTATTCAATCACATTGAACAGTACTTTAAATTTGAACATTAAAAATGCAAAAGCATACAGAATTTATGAATATAAAGTATTATTCATTATCAAATTCAAAACTGCTTATTTCTGGAATAAAAAAAAATTCATTGGTATTTTGAATTCATTGCATGAAAATGAATATAAGAATTATGATTTATAAGAGACTTCATGCTTTAAAGTCATGAATTAAATAATGAAAGTAATGAAATTAAATAATAAAAGAGTGAAATAAACATACCTCAATTCTAAACCATCAAAGACAGATAATATGTCAGGTATTGTGAAAGGGAAATACTTCAAACATGCTCCTTGCACAAGCAGAGTAGAATCAGTGTCGTACAGCATCATTGAAGTGATTGAATGTAGTAACTGATTCATGGATATTTCAAAAGTTTCTCGCCCTTTATCTTCATTTAATCTAATAAAATGTAAAGAAGCAAATGCATTTGTTATGTATGAGAATGCAGTTGTCAGAAACATAAAAAAAAGTTAAAACAGAAAAAAGTAAGAATAAATAAAATTATTGCTAGAAATATTATCTTGGATCAATTTGAATATAGCTAAAATGAATTTTTTTCTTTCTTTCGAGATAAAATACAGCTAACCAATATGAGTTACTGAGTTTTCTTGGGTCTATGATTGAAATACATAATTCATGCGAGGTATGTTATTATTATAAAATATACACCAGAAAAAATAAAATATAACAAGAAATTGAGCAAATTCTAACTCTTAATTCAGGAGTCAGCAATCTGTGGCTCCGGAACTGCATGCAGCTCTTTTAATGTTATAAATAATATACATATAACAAAATAAAAGAGTACTAAAACATCAACCGAACAGTGTGAGTCTGCTATCTTGTTTGAAAATGATAGTAACGCCATATTCACTGACTTTTCATATATATTTCTATTTTATTACTCATACAAGTTAAATATATTATAAAACATTTGAAATCTGAACATACTATTTGATGAAAGAAAAATGATAATTTATTTGTAAAAATGTTTAAAATCACTTATTTTGCATTTTAATAACTATTAACAATTATTGCAACATTGATAATAAATAACGGAATTGCTGTGTATTCTATTACAGTACTTTAAGCAAAGAAGAAATAAACTCACTTCAGTAAAAAAAAAAAAAAAAATTAAGGCTAAATTTTCAAAAATGCATATTTCAGAATTCAAGTTGCTAAGTCACAGTTCCATAAGCATTATTTGGTGACTATAATTCTAGAAATGGCTCTTTATGAAAAAAAAGTTACTGTCTCCTGCCCCAAATCTACACCAAAGGGTCTAAAATAAAAGTGTTAAAAAGAAATCCTAAAAATAGCATTAAACCTAAATAAACAATAACTTAACCCCTTAAGACCGAGCTCCTACAATCATGGGGGTTTAGACTTTAGCTTATATTTCTGCTTCCTGGTTAGTTGTATGTAGTAAATACCATAAGAAATGATTTTTCTTGCTTCCAGAATCTCTTTAGATCTATTTTTTTCATTATATGTCCATTCTTGAATTGTAATTGACGTTTAATCCATTGGTTACAAAAACACGTCTTGTCTTAAAGGAACTTGGCACCCCCAAATTTTTTTTCTTCAATTTTGATCAAACTTTTTTAATTTTGTAGCAGATAGATGTAAACTGAGAAGAAACTTAAATTTCTAAAATATTTTTCAGATTCAAAAGTTACAAATTTAAAAACTTTAATTTTTTAAAAAAATTAAGCATTTTTTTCAAATGCTTCTTGTCATACTTAACAGAAATAGGGTCGGAATTTTGGAATAGATCAGATATTTGATATCTACATTAGTTTCTGAGAAAAAAAAAATTGTTCAAAATTTTGTGAAAATTTTTGGAAAATATCAGATTTTTCACTTTGTACATTAAAAAAAAAATTTTTTAATCAAAAATTTTACAAATCCATCCCTACTTCTATCAAGCATGCATTTGTGAGTGAACAGAAAAAATTTCAGGTAATTAGAATAAAATGTGATTGACTTTTAGCATTTTGCAGCAGACACAATTTTGGAAAAATGCAAACTCAGAAAAACAGCTTTAAAGATTTCAACACAATAGAATTGTAATAAAAGCAACTTATATCAAGCTAGTTTTTTTTAAAGAGTAATAACCTCACATTTGTAAGTCCTAAGGTAACAATTTTATTAATATATATTATTACCTTAATTATTAATGAGCATTATCATATACAGGGATAATTAGAAAAATTTCAAAAAAATTAGAAAAATTTCACTTTTTTCAAATTTTTTTAGTCAAAATATTTAATAAATGAGCTGCAGTTCTATTTATCAAATACCTATTAATACACAACTAAAATTTTAAACCATTTTATTGAAATTTCATTGAGAGTGAGAAATTCAAACAGAAAGAGAAGCATAAGCAGTGATGATGATGATTCAAATGTGCTTAGTAAATAATAAGAAGCGAAAGCAGTAAAACTGTAAAATAATAATAAACCCTTATGGTTTCAAACTGTCTTGCTTTGCTTTGATGGGAGAAAATTAGGCGGATTTGCAACTTGCACATGAAATATGCATAATTTAAACATTGGAAGTAGGCGTGGAACCCGATATCGTGCTAGACAAAATAACTTCATATCTCACTAAATATTTGTCTGATTGTTTTGAAACTTTCAGATAATTAAGTCAATGGTTCAAGGATCATTTTCCACTCAAAATTGGAAAATCAATATTTTCATCGATTTTCCGAAATTCTTAGGGTGCCAAGCCCCCAAGTAAATAATTGAATAGCAAGACAAAAGGTACAAGATGAAAGTGCAAAATCAAATATATATAAATAGGACATAAAATATATCTACACACATATACTTAAAAGGTATATAAAAAATAAATAAAAACTAGGGATGTAATGAATAGTGATTTGGCCGAACACCGAATGTTCGGCCAAAAATGAGGCCGAATATCTACTTTTAAAAAACATCACACTTTTGATGGAAAATAAAATATTCCTCAAATTTTAAATAAAAAAAATTAGATTAATAAAATTGATATTATTTTTTATTGCTTTTATTAAACATTAATACCTTGATGTATTTTTTGTAGTATATTTTAAACACTTTTAATTCTAAGAATAAGACAATGTGACTTTCACAAATCTAAATAAATTATAATAGTATAATTTTATCTATAGATACATTAGATTATATTTATAAGATTTTTATTTTTTTTAGAAAATTTATTAAAACCTAAAAAAAATTAAAAACTTGCTTGTCATCCTTTATGTCTTTCACTTAACTATAATAAATTTCTTTTCTCCAAGTCAGAATGTTAAATCATTTCCTTTAAAATATATTCTTTTTCACTTTTACTTACCACTCAGTAAAACATTTCTCCTTTTCTGTAACCCTTCAACTGCGGGTACTTTCTTATATATGTGGTTTATAAACCACACCCACAGTTAAAGGGTTAAAAGTTAACCTGATAAAGCTTACTCTTCCCCTTAAAATTGAATAAATGTTAGGAGATTTTTTGATAATAAGTGTATTGAAATGTAATTCTGCAATATTCTTTGTTAAATACACATTTAAAAAAAAATTATCCTGAATTTATTTGGCAAATAACTGTTTAGCATTTGGCAAGATTGCTCTTGCATCATAATTGCAGGCTTTACAATGATAAATGACATGTAAAGTTATTAAATACATTTACATACTATGTAACTTAAAACAGAGTAAATGTTAGGAGATTTTTTGGATAAAAAAATGCAATTAAATATAATTCTGAAATATTTTTTTTATTATTATTTAATAGTATATTTTGAAAAAATTATTATCTTAAAAATATTCAGCCTATCTGCTTAGTATTCGGCCAGCTGAATATTAGGCAAAAGGGCCAAATACCGAATAGTTGCTGAATATTCATTACATCCCTAATAAAAATAGATAAATAAAACTACATTCTATACCAACTATCTTGTTTTCCACTTTAAATTTAGAAAAAATGCAAACATAATTACACTTACGCAGCAAACAGTTGACGAGACCGTACAATAAATTTGAATATGTATTCTATAGATTTCATGGTACGTAGTAGAGTTTCTTGATTTTCCTTATGTAAAGCATTATCTACATAATACTTTAAAACCACAATTAGCTTGCTGAAAACAAAAGAGCAATTTTATTAAAACTTAATTGATATGCTAGAAATTCTTTTGTCAATAGTACTCAAGTATTGATTCATATATTTTTCTTACTATTCAGAAATTAATAACCATTTGCTTTGTTGTATAAATCAGTCCTAAACAAAACTTTTAGGACTAATTTATATGACAAAAAATAAAATATTCCCTAGTAAGTAAAAATAATAATAATAATTTATGTGCATCATTTTGTGTAAAATTTAGAAAGAAAATTATTATTTGATTGTTAATTACAACAATATACAATATAAACTGATGATTTTATAAAACAACTAATCCATACCTTAATGAAAAAACTATTCAAAATTTTATAATTCATAAGGCAATTTTTTAAAAAAGGAACAACAATTGCTTGAAAATCAATTTAATTTAGCAAACTACTTGGGTGGTAATTTTAACTTACAAAAACATATAAATACTTACTTATAAGTTAAAGTAGCACTAAAGTTTTCCCTTATATATAAATCTAGTATAGGTCTGAAATGATGATACTTTCTATCAGACACTAGGCCAATAATGAAAATCTGAAAATAAAAGGTTAATGCAATAAAATGCTGAATGTGTCATTATACAAACTATCCATCAAAAATTTGTTTAAATATTTTCAATAATTAGCAAACTGATAGACAAATTCCTGGTAAAATACTCCCAGGACAAAAATAAATATTTCATACAATTTTACAAAATATGATGAACAAAAGTTCACTATTGCATAAAAACTGTAATATGTCCAAATTATTGAAGAAAGCTTTAAAAGTGATAATACAGCTAATTAAACCTATTTTAACTACTTTACAAAACCTAGTAAAATGCATCCCCCCCCCAAAAAAAAGTCATAATAAAATGCAGGCCATGTTGATTTAAGCATGCGAGTTATGTTTACTTATTAGAAGTAATCAAGTTAATAATATTATTCCAGACAATTCAAGAAAGAAATTAAACACAAGACAAGTTTTTGATATGCATCTTGTTTTAACCATAATTGTAAATTATCATTCAGACACTTCTTATAAAGAGTTGCAGATCTATATCTACAATTTACATTCTACAGAACAAAATAATAAAGGAATTTCTCGGGGACTAATCACACAACAATTAAGTTTCTCTTTAAACAGAATTGTGCTTTAACAAAACATAAAACTTTTTATACAGTATCAATTCAAGAAGAATAACAAATTGATTTATTAAATTTATGTTCCAAAAATTTGCTAGAAGAAAAGAAAAACACATACCAAAGCTTCGAACACTAAATTATCGTATAATTCTGAATCTGAATTTTGCATTAGAATGTTGAACAAGGCATCCAAGGTATCTTGTAAAAACTTAAAAAGAAATGAAAAAAAAAAAAAAAATTCCGTTATTTCACTCAATCTATTTTTAATTTTTTAAAAAAATCACTCATATACATGTTGCATTTCTTAAATATAATTTTACTCACTTTTACAATTTCTTCTCCATCAACTTTCATCAAGGAGAGCAAATTATTCTTCAGATTTTCAGGATTAGACCACCATTTTAGCAATCCAAGAAGATCAACTATAAGATTAAATTAAAATCTTCTTAAAATCAAACAACATATTATAGCATTTAGATTTATCTATACTTATAAAAGGCAATGTTTGTGTGTGTGATGTCCAGACGAATCTATCGCACTTACAGCCTTGAAATTTGGCAACAGGTAGTCTTAATGGTGACTCAATGCACCTTGAAGCCGGAATTTTTTAAAATTTTTTATTTAATGTTTTGTGTTATTTTAGTTGATTTTTCACACTAATTTCTCAATAGAATGGTTTTGAATAGTTGCACAAAAAAAATAGACACACCATCAAAAAGAGCACATGATTTCTGTTCTAATGAAGTTAGTTTTGAATTTCTAATACAATTTACTGATTTTGAGAATTTTAAAAAAAATAGTCACTTTCTGTCTCCTTATATTTTTAACAGTCAATTTTTATTTCCTCGCATCCAACGTTCTAATAAAGCTATGATTTTCAGCTTTTTTTGTGGTAACAACAGAAATATTTATCTCTCATTTAAAATAAGAACGGTTAAAATATCTTTGTTCGTTCATTTTTAATAATTTGTTTTCTTAAAGGGTTAACAAAATTCTTTTCGAATGAAGTTCTATTCTGAAATGGCCAATTTATCCCTGGCTAGGTCTGGCACCATCTTTCGGAATTATTCCCTCCTCGCTTTTTAGCATGTTTCACTAAGAATAATTTGAAATCATTACATTGGATGCAAGGGTTTAGTCATAAATTAAGCAGTGCTGGAACATTCTGACATGGGTGATAAGTTGGCTTTGAACTTCTAACGTAATTCGCTGAATTATGAGAAAATTTTTTCCATGATGAGCTAAAAGGGTTTCTTTAACATCTGCATAAAACGTGCCATAGCTTTTCACGCAAGCTCCAGGGGGTTGACGAAGGGGGTACTGTCGTGACCCTCGAAGGCCACAGTACTGTGGTTTTACGATCGAGAAAAGACTGTATTGCATCAGCCTAACTTAGATACACCATTGCTGAGTAATAATGATTTTCATGTTGCAATTTTTTAAGATTGTTTTGGATTAACGTTCTCTGCACTGATTTTCTACAGTTAAAATGTCATTATCACGGAAAAAAGAAACGGGAAAATCAATAATGTGTATCTTTTGTTTTGATTTTTGTTTTCAAAACTTTTTTGTGTCATTGTGGGTGATTTTTTTTCATTTTGTTGAAGTCCTGATTCCATGGGCAACGCAGCATGCATACTGCTAGTAATATTATAAGAGAACATTTATCATTATTTCAGCCTAAAAACTGTGATGAAATATATTTTTTATTATCCATCAGTCTGTGCGTCTCATAATAAATTACTGATTATAACATATTAAAATTATAATTCATGCCATAGAAAATAACAAATAATCAGATACAAAAAGCATCCAACAACATTTCATATTTCATGCTCTCTAAGATATAGAATTAAAATCATATACTCAAATTTAATTGAACTATTACAGAGGTGCAGATATGTTCTGATTTAATATACAATCAAACATTAAAAACTCAAAACATCATTAAAAACTTTAAATTTGAGCAATAAACAGCTTTTACTTTCAGAACTCAAATAAGTATCTTAAAATCAAGATTTTTTTTAGAATTAAAATTTGGGTTTTTATTTCTTTTCAATCTGGCATGAAAAAATTAATCAACGCAGCACACTTGAATCACAAAATATTTTGCATTCCAACAAATGTTCTTATCACACTAAAAATAAATATAGTAAAATTAATTAAATGCATCCAACACAAGCAACATGCTTTCAACAGAAATTTGTTTAGAAATTATACCCGAATGAAAACTCATTACAGTTTAAGTTAACAGCATGCAATTAACAAAAAAAGGTTATTTTTAAATTACAATACAGGCATCCCAATAATTAGAATCACTTACATTATCTGCCCATCAAAAGTTATTCCTGAAGATAAAAATATTTTAAGTAATAAATATCTGACAACAATATTTTCACTTAAATACAAGCATTACTTATTAATCCATCCTGGTAAACAAAACTTTTAGATTTGATGAACATTTAAGCATTAAGCAGCAATAATTTACAGAGTATTAATATATGTAAAAGGAAAAGAAAATTATTATGAACTTACCATTCTGTGTTAACTTTGTAGAACAAACCAAAGAGTTTATGTAAAAGCTGTCCTTTGAATTTAGTGTAAGGCCATTCAATGAAATTAAACTGTTTGAATTTTTATTAGGTGTAGGAGGACAATTAACAGCAATATACTTTTCAAGGTCTTGGCGAGTTGAAGGTAGGTTTAAATAAGTAATATCACTGTCATCAAAGCGTTTATAGTCAATCTAAAAAGAAGCAAATAATATGAAGCCATTGGTAACTAAAAAATAAAACTATAAAAAACTTGAGGAAACCATAAATCTAATTTAGCTTGCCTTATACACTAGAAGCTCATGGATTTCATCTTTCAATGTTGTCCCATTCTCGTGCATAAGTTTGACAAATGAAACAGCGAATGCTTTTTCTGCTCTATCTTTTGCTAAAGGAAAATATATATAATTTGAAATTAATTTTTAAAGTTTGAAAATAGTAAACACTATTTTACTACTGACTTATGTAAAAGATGCAGTCACCAGATAACTATTTTAGAACATAATCAGATGTTTTATAATATGTGAAATATTTATCAAAAAATTAAAGAGAAATAAGAAAATTGATTTGTGAAAACTATTTATTTAATACTTTAAACATATTCTGTTTGCAAAAATATGCATTCACTTTTGACTATTAAGCCATCTAACACCATAGGGGATGAAAATATGCATTTGCAAAGGGCTGCCCAGCATGTGAATAATCCATTTGTTAGGTTTTTCCAAATTAATGAAGTTAATAAAGAAGATGATTATATATCATTTAATTTTTAAATAAATAAAACCATACATGTGATATATGGTTTTATATATTTTAATTTGTTTATCAAAATGCTATTAAAGCAATTATAAAAGCAAATGTAATTATTTGAAATTGAATAAGCTAAAGGTTTACAAGTGGAATTTTATAAAAATTAAATATAATATTGATTATATACTAGTTTAAGCTGCATAAATACAAATTACATACAGTTTAAGATGAAATTATAAAATGATAAGAATAAAGTTTTAAAAGGCAGATTTGATGAATTGTACTATGAAATTAAACTAAGAGCTAAAATGGGTCAATCCAAATGGCCCCTTCACAAAATTCCACTTTATAAAAACGGTCCCTCCACAAAATTCAAATTCATAAAAGCGGCCCCTTTACAAAAACGACCCCTTAAAAAATTCAAATTCATAAAAATGACCCTTTTACAAAATTTCATTTTATAAAAATGATCCCTTTTTAAAATTTTTCCAAGGTCAAACAACGATTCTCGAAAATTTGCCCAGTATTAGGTATCCTTACTTTTCTATATCAAATCGATTTTAAAAAGATGCATTTCTGCATAATTAAGTGTTTTGTTAACAGAAAGTTCCAATGTTTCAACATACTTTAACAATAAATCACTATTATTTTTTAAATCTGTTTTTGAATAAGGCATTGCACAAAATATATATACGAGTATTTTTTTCCAGTATTATATCAAATTACTGCATATATTTGGTTCAATGCAACACTTTTGATATTAAACGTAAAATATAGAAATATGACTGCTCAAATTGAAGGTTTTACACGATAAAAAAAATGTTCACAAAAATATTTTTATTCTTCACAGAAATAAGTTTTTCCCCACAAAAATGGGTCAAAAAAAAAAAAACATGAAACGGATCCCCCAGCTACAGCACTACAAAATTAAATGACAAATATATGAAAATAATTATATACTTTTACAGAACACAACTGGAATTTAAAGGGTAAAAAGTTCATAAAAACTAACAAAGCATCCATAATATAAAAAAACCATTCAGATTATTTTACCATCATTTGATGAACGGTGCTTAAACGTAAATTTCAGATGAGCACTGTAAAACTCTTCAATTGGTATAGCTATCTGTAAAGATATTTAGATATAAGATTTTAGTAGTATGAATTGAAATGAATATGTGCAAAATTATATTAAAGTTCAGTTTTATTAGCATCACACCAAATATCCAATTTGAAGATATGTAACTTCAAAAATGTCAAAGCTCTTTTTGTCCCAGATAATTAAAGCAACAAATACAATTTAAACTCGCATCTTATGGCAAATCAATTACAAAAACACAAAATCAGTTGATATCATTTTCATTTTTTTTCCCTTTTATGCAAAATGAGTATTTTATTGTAAGCATAATTGAAGACATGAGGAGCAATAAATAAAACATAAATTACAATGCAGAAAAAATGCACACAAAAATTTGATTTATGATTTTGCAATGCATAAAAAAAAGGGTATTAAAAGCAATCTGATGATTTAAAAATAATAACATCTTTTACAATAAATGTTTTATGAAACACAAGTAAGAAAATACAAATTTTCAAATAAGCATCTCTGAGTTTAAATCATAAGCAATTTATCGGAACCAACTTAAATTATGATAATCTTGAATATAATACAATAACTTAAATTAAAGTTGCATGCATCACAATAAATGATGCAAATTATTTTTTATCACCAATGTTAGACTAAGGGGGAAAAAAGGGGGGCTACTTAAAAAGGCAAGAAAGAAAAAGGTTTTCAACATTATGAAGCAGCTTTCTTTAAAACTTTTTTTTCAAACTTAAGCTGAGAGAAACATTTTTTAAAATACATATTTCTTACTTTGATAGTTTCCATCCATTTAGGTTTATCTTCATGGTAATATATCACACTTTTGTATTCATTAATAGTATCAGATCCACAACCCATACATATAACATTCTACACGAAATAAAAGATAAAAAAGCATTAATAATGGAACAGCAGCATAATGATTATAAACATCCATATCAAATACTGGAGTTACATCCTGTTCCTTTTCATTAATATAATAATTTTTTATATTACAGATGCTGTTACAGCTTTCTTTTTATTACTATTTCAGAGAAAATTAAATCTCGCATATTTTTAAATGAGTTTTCTTCAACTTGCATATAATACCATTTTCATTTAACTCACTTTGCTTGTCGTTGACAAAAGACAGCAAAAAAAAAAAAAAAAAAAAAAAAAAAAAACATCATTTTATCCTTCCTTTACTTATTTATAAAGTAAAATGTCAAAACTGCACACAGGGATGAGATTGGCAAAAAAGCAAAAAGACAGAAATTATACACGAGCAAAAAATTTGTACCATAATTTATACGTGAAAGATGTTTTAAGAAGTTAAACATCAGAACATGCAACATGATGAAAATATTGCACCATAATAATTAATTATTTATAATTCAGTACGTATAAATAAGAAAAAGAATATTTAATTATTATTAAATCCTTCACATTAAAAGTAAACAAACAAGTTTAACACATCATCAGGGGCATCAGAAAATACAAAATTAGACATTAAAACATATTTATCACCTGTACATCACTGAGATGCAACACTGACCCAACAGAAATCTGAGAAGAATTATATTTAATAGCCTTTTGATAAAAGTTAGCTAAAAAAATAAATATTAGGGCAAATAATTTCTTTTGCTTCGTGCAATTGTGTAAAGTGCTCTTTACACACTTAGTGCTTTTGTGTAAAGTAAGCTCTTTATAAATTATAATAATGCATCATATACTGAATTCTGTTTTATTTCTTTTATTTTTATACTTTTTTGCAAAAGTAACAGCACAATGATTTTGCACCTTAAAAAGAAAGAGGGGTCGAGAAATTGTACAGTTACAATGACAGATTCATTTAGCATTATTGTTATTTGAAACCCTTTGAAACATTTCCTTAATTGTTAAAGAAGTGGTTTTCTCTCTTTTTTTTTATTTGTGTGGCTTTTGTTGGTAACAGATATCCATTAACATGCTTGACCCCTTGTTTTGGAGGGCTTCTATCTTTGACAGATTTTTCTTCAATAAAGGATGTGTTTGCATCCTCTGCAAGTTTATTTTCAGTAGAGGCTAAAGTTTTTGCACAGTCTTCATTAGTATCTCTTTGTTTAATTACTGGCATAGTTGTCGGGACTACATTATCTCTAGAATGCCTAGGTAAATCATCAGTTTTATTTTGAGAAGATTTTTTTTGTCTTATTCTCTGCTTTTTTGCTGCATTTGCACACGGCTTTTTAGCTACCTCTTTTGACAGGAGTTTTTCTTTTTTTTATGTAGTTTATTTATTTGTTCTTGTTCCATTTATTATTATTATTATTATTTCTTCATCTTGGTACGCCCTACAAGATGACCTTAAGTTTTCAACTATTTTTTTTTCAACATGTTCATGCAAAAAATCTTTTTTTTTTTTTTTTTTTTTTGCAAAATATGCTACAGAGGTTTTGTTTTCTGCAAAAAGGTGGTATTTAATACTTTGAATGGCACAAAATATGTTGGAATGTTCATCCTTGTAGAGCTTGCTGATATAATGTTGCTTCATCAGCAGAAGATGAATCAGCTAGTTTCCTAGCCGGTGGAGTTAAGCCGCGTGGTCAAGCATATTTTCCCAGAATTTTCTTTCAAAAACCGAAGATAGAAAGGTTTCTTTTCTTTGTATAAAAGCGGAATTTTCGGAAGAAAAAGCACATTTTTGCGGCCGAAAAAAAAAAAAACGGAAATACGAAAAAAGAAAAACGGAATTTTGAGAGAAAAAAAGCGAAATTTCTCTAAAATAACAAAAAAGCGGAAATCCAACCAAAAGCGGAAGAATCTCATCCCTGTGCACATAACATTCAAAGAAATAACAAAAAAAGGAAGGAATGCATTTTAAGTTAATAATGATTAGTTTACCTTTACATAACAATAAGATATAAAATTAAAACAAAGTTATTCTTTAATCAGAAATTGCATTAAATGTAATCATAAATTTCACTGACTGACTGAAAACCAGCCTTCTGACAAACTTTAAAATATTATACATGAGTGCTTCTGACTTTTCAAACAGAAGCCTTAAATAAAAGAAAAAATTGATAATGACCACTGTTTATTTTCAGGCTTCAGTTCAAAAATAGCTTCAAAATGTAGGTACATACTAAAATGTACACAGTGAAATGCACTCATACTATTTTTCCCTCATTGCACAAAGTACAAAAAACAATATTAATGCCATTTGGGAGACACAGAAGACAGACTCAATCTCTTTTTGTTCTAAAATAATAAATGAATAAAATAAATAATAATCCTTACTGGAATTAACTGTCCTTTCTCATTCACAACTTTTACAGACACTTCAATGTTTCGGTCAGATGATTTTGTTCCTTTTGTAAATTCCCCATGTGATATGGATAAATACAAATCATTACGGACATCCCCTGCAAATTCATGCATTTGTTAAGCATTAAAAGACAGCCAATCATAGTTGTTAATACTGACACAAAATATGTGTAGTTAAATCTACAAATAGTATGACTGCTTGACTTAGCAACAAATTTCTACACTATATATTTTATTGCTTTCTTTTCCTTTAAACAGACTTACCTTACAGAACGATAATTTTCCAAATCTAAAGACATCAATGCAGCAAAGAAACACAAGGAAAAATATTTATGAAACTTTATCGATTAACAGGACTGTATGATTAAGAAATAAATTTTCAAAGTTGGTTAGTTTATAAATAATCAAATTTAATTACTTTTTGTCACTACGTTAAAATTATAAACAACAGGTTTAATTTAGAAGAGTACTCTTTTAGAATAAACTAATAAGAACAATATTTGCAGTTACATAAAATTCACATCAAAACTTGATAATATTCAAGCGATTAATAAAATCAAATATATATCCCTCTATTGTTACTAAGACTGAGAAAGAAATTATCTAATAATTATAAAAAGCTGACAAACAATTTTCATGCAATTTAATACAAATGTTTAAAAAATATTTAATTTTTACCTATAATCTATAAATTTTTAAAGATAAAGCAAATTTATAGAATTTCAAACCTAAGAAATAATGCAAAATTTTAAGAAATCGCTTCTCATTTCTATAAAATCATTTCAAAATCTCATTTCTATACATATCAAGAATGTTTTTTTGTTGTTGTTAATTTTTTAAATTATATCTTCTATCCATTGAAAATTGTTTGACAACTGAGAAACAAAATCACAGAAAGAATCATACACATAAATCAATATTAAAAATAGATGAAAAAACTATTTGAGATAGCACTATATTATTATTCACTGAGTTACACTCAATTATTTTAAAAACACTTAAATTAATTAAACATATCAGTGAAATGAAATGCTTTGACACAGTCAAGTTTCACATCCCCCCCCCCCCAGCAATGAATTATTAAAAACACAAGCAAACTACCATGTTTCAGCTGAAAAGAAATATATTTAATGAATCTTCTCATTAAAAGCAATTATTGGCCGCTTAAACTATGTCAAAATCTCGCTGATTTAGATACTGTGTGTGTGCACAAGTGTATGTGTGAAAACCTTTCTCTTCCCATTCTGGGTTTGATGGTGAAGGATATGGCTTTTTCAGGGATCATAACTGTTAAGTTTTTAAGTCAAGCTACAAATATTTCCAAGGGGAAAAAAAGATTAAAATGATAAAAAAAAAAAAATACTGAACTATTCCTTCATACAGCTTATCTCTCATAAATACAAGACAAATAATGAAAGAAATACAGGATTTCAATATTGCAGTAAGTTTTTGATTCAAGTATAATCTCTTTAGGATATTAACATTATTCTGCACAGTAACTGCGATTGTAACATATCCTTCTATTTATCATTGTCGAGTTTTATGCTCACACCTTGTAGACACTAAACTGCAGTTCACAGTGTGTCATGTAGCCCAAACAATATAAAACCAATGCCCAATTAGATATGAAATATTAAAATATTATTTCTGTTTTAAGACCATATATCATTTGCAGGTACATATTGTTTCTATTTTTCAACAGCAAAAAAGAGAAGTTAAAACATCAAAAATTCAGTACAACAAAAAGGAAAGCAATTATTGGTTTATGTTTAGAGAAATATTATATCATAAATAATGGATGAAGTATAGCTATAGTATTTCAAATTTCTAACAAATTTTCTATTCAAATTTTTTTTATGAAGTTACACAATTATTTACAAAAAATATCAAGCATTACTAAAATATATTCTTATATTGATTCAAGTTTATGTACATATTCCATAACATACAAAGTCTAACATAACAACCAGTAAAGCTTCTTTTGTACTTCCCCAATTTATAATCAAAAGAGACAGACTTAAAAGCTCGAGGTTTGAAGAAATTTTACAAAAAATAAATAAATAAAATGCTTAATCAGCAAAATTTTTATGTTATACTACTTTTAAAAAATAAAAATAAATTCTAATAAAAATAAAGATAAAATTTCATCAAGTTCTTGCTATGTTCGTTTCTATATCATGTAAGAGGAAAGTTTTACAAATAAATAATAAATTTCAAAGATAATTAAAAAGTAGCAAAGTTTCCTTTTTACCTGGCAATATGATATCAGGAAACCCCATCTTACGAGCAACAGCAGTTGAGGGACTAATAAGATGAGGATTCTCTTCCTTCACTTGCTTTATATCACCATGAAGCAGTTTTAAACAAACCCAAAGCCCCTGTCCTTTATGCTCTTTCTGGGTAACTTCTTTCATTGTTAGAACTTTACGTAACAAACTATCAAGAAAATCTCGTTCACTGCACCTATATTAAAGCAAAAAACAATCCGTTAAAATGTATCTACACTGTTTCCTTTACGTTAAGAAAATTATTGGAATTAAATTCAAACAATTATACATCTTTTAAGTTTTTTTTTTTTAAATATACAATGTAAAAAATAATCATTGCATAAATTACTAATAATTAAAAAAGACTTACTGAACAAATGGAATAAAATACTGTTTTTCTTCATCAATATCAAGTTTTCCATTCATAATATCAGTGATTTCCATAGCTAAAAGTATATTAGTAACATATAACATATATAAATATCAAAGAACTTTGATATACTTTTAAGAAATAATATACAAAGCATCTTTACCAGCAACTCCAAAAGGCCTCCTTAAACCATCAGATGTTTTCCGCTGAATATGTGTAGACCGTTTATGATCATAATCTTTAAGCTCCATAGACCCTGTAAATCAATGTCATCTTCTTAATCAAATCAAAGTTATTAGGCATAAAAAGCATCTATAAAAACAAATGCAAAGAAAGATTCATTGCTTTAATTCTGATATAGGTTTATGGACTATTTTAAAAAGTACTGGAATCAAAGTGACATACAAGGTTTTATTTAGTATTAATTACAAGACATATGAAAGCCTGATCAGACAATTTGGAACCACATGTATATATGGGAATAAAATTCCAAAAATGATGTTTGTGGTCAAAGAATATTTGTCTATAAACAATAATCGCTGTAGCGGATATAGAAAACTTACTAAAGGCATTAACATTTAAGCGATATAAAATGTTGTGTACTCTTGTAAAAATCACAGGTTTGAAGGATTGTCTTGCTTTCTGTAATCCGATTAGAATTTGATTGAGTTGATATTGATTGAAAGAGATGAATCAGGTGAGAAGTAATTATAAAATAGTATTACAGAGAAAAAAATCTGTTCTTAAATCCAGGGAAAGACCATTACAGTCAACATAAAGACTTTACATTAGAGACATCTTGAAAACTCCCTAACAAAGTTTGAGAACTGCACGATGGATAGTTTTTAGTTTCTGTAGTATGCTTTCTCTAACCGAGACATAAATCTATTTTTGAAAAAAATCATAGCTTTATAAATTTTAAGCACTGAAGGAAAGTCAGCTCCCCATGCTGTGGACACTTCAGGAAAAAAGAAAGTGTTTATTTTATACAGGTTTCAAGTGACAACTTCTGAAATTCTAGAATATAACATCTTTCCTCTTCACAAAATAGTGAAAGAAAATATGCATTTAAGCAATATCGACAGATTAAAAGATAAGCAACAATTAAGATTAACAGTTTTTGTAACATGTCATGCACATCTTAACTGATACTGAGTTTGCATTTTTAAATATCAATACATTTAAGTAATACAAAATGCAAACACCTTCTAATTAATTACACAACAATTCATTACATATTACTTGGAACTTGTGGTTTTATTAGAAAAACTTTAAACTTTTTATTAAATTGTAATAGAATTTTGTCCAGACTTGCAACAACTATTAAAAAATCTCAATTTTCTAAATTTTCAAGAAATAAATGGATGCACATTACTATAAAATAACCTTTAAAAATATCCTAACAAAGAATAAATCTAAATATAGGGTGGAAACTCACCAATTCGAATTATCTGGCAAATAAGAAACATTTTTTCTCGCTGTAGGTCCTTAATACCCAAGTCCTGAAAGAGAAACTCCCTTGTATATATGCTTTGCATGATTAATAAAACAAATGCTTTGTTTTATGAAAATATGAAAAAAAAAAAAAAATTGTAAATAAACTTCTAAGAAAAAAAGATTGTTTTGAATTTCTTCTTTGTGAATAAATGTTTTTCTTTCCAACTTATTCCGGAATGGGTTCAGGCCACAGAGGAAAATTCAAATTAAATTTAGACCTTAAAGTCTTTTTCCTCTACAGAAAACCTATTCTGATTTTATCTGCATGGATGAATGGCCTCTCATAACGTCATCCACTGGATTCTTATTCCTCCTCGTTGTTTGTTATTATTTTTGTATTATTTGTATTTTTAACTCTTTCACAATTAAATCTTCCTTTATTTCATATTTATATCGTCTAAGAAAAAAATATTTTGAAATTTATAAAAGCAGCATAAATTATAAGATAAGCGCCAAAATTAAAGAATAAGAATTACAGGGCTATCTTTAAAAAGTTGTTTTAATCAGAAATATTATTTTGCAATAACTCCAATACACAAAATCAGATCATATTATATAACAACTTTGTTTAGATCATCATTATATAAATGATGTGTTCATCGTAAGATAAAGGATTAGCACAAAAGGAAACAGGAATAGCTGGATAAAAGTACCACACCTTAAGTCTTTTTTTAAAATCCTTCTTAAAAATCTCATATCAGAATTCTTGCTTTTCTTTAAACAAAAAAAAAAAGACAAAATCCACATTTAATTTTTGAGCAACTTAAAATTTGCAATGAAAGAATTTTAGAAGAATAATTTTTGCAGTGAGTTTTTTTTAAAAAAAATCCAGAATTACATTAAAAACTCCTAAGAGTGAATAAAACAAGTTTTCATTTTTGAGCAACAAGTAGTAAAAAATATACATTTCTACATATTCATTAATGACAAATATGAAAAATAACATAAAAATACAGAATAAAAAGAATACTTACTGTAAATAAAACCCTTAAATTATTAAGCTGTTCAAGATCTTTTGCTAAGCCTTCCTTGCTCCATTTTACTAAGTAACTTTCACTGAAAAAAAATAATACCCATTTATTTCTACTTTCTATTACTGAATAATTTCATGGAATTGAATAATTAATTTTCTTGAATAATTTAAGCAAATTAATGTTTCAAAGGTCATGTTTAATACACCTAAAGTTTCAGATGATCAAAGAAACTAATACCAAAATACCATAATATGCTTTATTTTTCTGAATGATACTAAAATTAGGGATTTAATGAATAGTGATTTGTAAGAATAGCCGAATATTCGGAAAAAAAAGCACTTTTTAAAAATATTTCACTTTTTATTGTAAATGAAATATTTCTCGAATTTTAAATAAAAAAAATTAATAGAACTGAATATTTATTATTGGTATATTTAAAAAAATGTGAACACCTTGCATTTTTGTAATATTTTAAAATACCTTAATTCCAATAATACGAAATGAGAAACCCTATTTATTTTGGGACTGCTTTACAGAAATAAAAGAATCATCATTGCAGAGCATGACAATGACTAGCACAGAAGAAAATTAGGTGCATAAATTAAATTTATTAGAAGTAATATTGTGATAAAGAACTTCTAATATCTAGAGTGAAGTCTCCACTTAATTGATGGAAAAAATACAGAAAAATTTCCAAATTTCACAAGAAAATATCTTTCAGCTCCTGTAAGCACAATATATAGTGAGCATTTATTTTCTGAAGCAGGCAATAAATATGAATCCAAGAAAAACAGACTTTTCCGTGAAAATGCTGAAAAATTATTGCTCTTGCATCATAATTTCAGGCTTTACAATGATAAATTATAATTGACATTATTAAATACTTATGTACTATGCAACTTAAACTTGAGTAAATGTTAGGAGATATTTTTGATAATAAATGTACTAAAATGCAATTCTAAAATATTCTTTTTTGAATATATTTAAAAGCATATTTTTAAAAATTTTTTATCCTGGATTGGTTCGGCTGAATATCTGTTTAGTGCTTGGTCAAACTGGATATTTGGCAAAAGAGCCGAATACCGAATGATAGCCAAATATTTGTTACATCCCTAATTAAAATGATTATAATTATAAAACTATACATGAAAAATTGATCAACAGAATGCAGACAAATTATGCTGCACTCAAAATATAAAGTAAAAAACAGACACAATTAACCAACATGATACCAGTCTTTTCATAAATTTATAATGATTTAAACAGAATAATAAAATAATAGGCACTCCTTAGTCATATATAACAAAAGGAAAATTATTTCAACAAATGCAGACTGATAAAAAAAATTACCATTGTTAACCTGAATGTAAATGAAGTTATTAGAATAAAATAGTTCTGGATATTTTTTCTGATAATAAGATAATTTCTTTATTAGTGATAGTTCCAGTTGATACAGCAGGAAAATATGTGTGGCAAATTACTAATGTTCTTCACAGTAATTCATACATTTGAACAGAATTTAGTTTTATACCTCATTAATCAATATAATGAAACTCTGTATTAAAAACAAGTCATTTAATTTCACAGAACATATTCTATACTCCTAAGTCACTTAGAAACATGTATTTATTATATTCATCAGTTTATTACATTCAACTTTCGACTGTAAAATTGAGTTGTGAATGACTGTACCCAAAATTAAATTATTAATAACTAAAATATCAATTATTCAAAAAAAGTTCACCAACCTTATACATCGTCCCTCTTTGGCATCATATAAAGTCATCAGTAAATCAGCATCATCTCCAATTCTACATACAAAATTTTTTACAGTAACATAGAAGCTGTGAACATGTCTAGACAAAGACTTTTGATTTCGATTATCATCATCATCAACAGACTGCAAAAAGAGATAACGAAAATTTTAAAATTCCGCTAAATACATTTTAAATCAATTTTTAAAAATTAAAGACTAATTTTTAGCATTAAAATACTTTCTACATTTCAGAATAATAAATACTTTAGCAACGTTATTAACATGTTATATAATAATTAAAAATTTCAATATCATACAGAGCTTTTTTTGTCCCCATACAATATTTGTTAGGTATTTTTTAAAAAGCTGTATGAATTAATATGGACTTGAAACTTGAGAGTTAACAAGGTAAACAGAATTTTCCAGCTTATATACATGGAAATTGGGGATTCTTTTTTTTTTTTTAATTTTCTTGTTGAAATAACTACAACTACAGTAATATACAGAAAAAGGCAGCAAATATATATATATGAAAGAACTGGCTTTAAAGGTGAAGTAATCCATGTTGGTAAAGGAAAAGACAGCAGTTGTTAAATCTTCATTTATTCAGTCTTAGCAGATAGTTCAGGTATTGTTTATAGGAAGGGATCATAATGTAAGTAGATCCATGACCCGGACTCAAGAGTTAATGCATGAAGCAGCACGACGTTGTTATTCGTTTACATGTTGGAGTCAGAATGGGGAGATAGGAATGCGCAGAAAGTTTAAGTACCCCGAGAAGGGAATTTCCCCGGAAAAGACTTGTGACTTGAAAAGAAACTTGTAGTGTGCTTATTATGATGGAAGTAGAAGTAATTAAAATGAGGTGTCGTTAAAAATGATTTAAGAAAGTTAAAAAATTAAAATATCACATACATATATATACATTAATATAAACCAAAATATAACTTGTTATATATGAACATACAAAAACAAAGTAAACAAGACATCAAATGCAATTCATAAACTAAAATTCATTAATTAAATTATAATTAATGAAATAATAATTAAATTATAATTAATTAAACTATAATTCAAAATAACCAAATCTAAAATAAAATCTAAAAAATTGAAAATACTATAGATACTAAGAGTAAAAGGTAAGTTTAAACACTTAGATGTTAACATGTAAAAGAACTCTGTTGCTATCAAAACTATTGAAAAGAGGCAATCCAAGTATATGGAGTTTTCAACAACAAAATTAGTAGCTCTGCTTTGGAAGAGCATTAGACATGTTATATATATATATATATAGCCTAATTCATTTAATAATCGAATGAATATAATAAAACATAACTAACATTGCTTGCCATCAACTTAATCCTCTGTGTTGCTAATTCATGAGCACGGTACAAATCAATTGCACTGGTAATATCAGGATTCAACATATTCCCATGTTCATCTCTCACAACAAGATCCAACCCTAAAATACTATAAGAGAATATAATTAAATATATAGATATACCAAATATTTTGATAAAAGTAGACGGAAGTCTATGACTGAGAAAAGTAAACAATTATTTGATGCTTTACTGGTTTTGTTTTCAAGCTTATTGTTCATACTAATTTGGTACAATTTTTCACTCTTAAAACTTTTTTACTTACGCATTTCCTACATCAATCTTTGTGGTAGATTTTTGTTTCAATTCTTTCAGTTCATCCTAAATTTATAAAAGAAAACAAATGTATAATTTTTAAAAAATATTTTCATTAAATCACAATTTCAAGAAAAAAATTCCTTGAATTTCTGAACATAATTATAAAAGCTTCGAGTTAAAAATAAATAAATATAAAAAAATAAGTCTACTTAACAATCTGTTTAATAACATTTCACACAAAAAAATTTACATTTTTTCATTTTGATATCTCAAATGATGAAAAAAATGCATAAAAATATTATGCAGAATTATTTAGATGTTGAAAAATTAAATTTTAAAGGTCTTAATTGAGCCTACATTAAAAAAATGTTGAGTAAAATGGTTATAGACTTAAATGACATTAATTAAATCTGCCCTATAAAAATAAGATTATCATAAATAGGAAATGTGATGAAAAAAACTACAATTCAACTATTAATATAAAACTATTGCTAAAAACTAAAATATTAGCAATCTCTATCTCAAGAAGGCACACAATTGCTACTTACCACAGGTAAAGTTCCCGACATAATTTTTCGACGCCATTCTATAAGCTCATACATCATATTACGGATTATTTCAAATTCAGGCTCTCGCATCTAAAAGATTAAATTTATCATAATTTTAAAATATTAACAATTAAGATATCTTGCTATTTATAAATCATTATTTACTAATAATTACTTTACAAATACGTGTTCATTTAGACATGCATACATGAAAATTAAATAATTACATATATTTAACAAATAAATAGTA
This sequence comes from Araneus ventricosus, assembly GCA_013235015.1. Classification (NCBI taxonomy): domain Eukaryota; kingdom Metazoa; phylum Arthropoda; class Arachnida; order Araneae; family Araneidae; genus Araneus; species Araneus ventricosus. The sequence goes on along the minus strand of BGPR01007068.1, from coordinate 10,654 downwards.
ATGTGTAAATGAGAGCATGAATTAAATATCATGTACTGATTAACAAGTTTTTTAAACCAGCAGTTTGCTTTCTTCTTACAATTTAATTAAACATTTAACAAAAACTATCATACTCCTCAGTGATCATTCATCAACAAAAACAACAATATTATCAGTACAAATAAGTACTGAATTAAAAATCACCTAAAGTTAGCTGTTAATGTAATAAAATTCTGAATTGAGAGAAGTTAAAATGAAAGAGCCAAATGTCAGAACAACCTAATATAATTTTCTCTTCTAAAATGATCATGTATTATTCCATGTATATTCTCATGTATTAGTGTTCCATTAGATCATATAGAAAAGCAGGTAATCAAAGTGAAAGTATTTCACATTTGTATTCACATTAGAAACATTCTAAAAACACATTAGAACACATGCAAAACTCCATCATTAAATTGTTCATTAAATGTGAATGGATTTCGAAAAATGTTGTCATAGAGAAAGAAAGCAGACACATTGTACAGAATGCATCTTTCACTAATTAGAAGTTTTCAGGGTAAACATAAAGATATAATATAGTAATATTTTAATAATAAAAACCATTAGCTTCTGAATATGAAATCTAAACATAGCCTTTTCAATTAAAATCATAAACAAAATTCAACTGAAAAGCTTTCAAATGAATGAAGAAATAGTGTAGGGGTCAAAAGGTTACAGGGAGGAGTACAACATCAAAAAAATTTCTTCAGCCTGTTTACTCATTTTTTTAATCTTTAAATAACTAATAACATATAAAAAATGCATAATTAAGTCTAAAGAGAATTAACTTAAACATATCTTAAATGAACAAATGAAGTCACAAATTAAACAAAAACAGTTTTAAAATAAAAAAACATAAGGAAAAGTTTCTTACAGTATATAGTTGTTTCCAAATAACACCCCATTCACGAATAACAGAAGTAATTTCTTGTACAATTGGTGGTTCTCTTGGAATAATAGCTTCATGAGGGCTGAAAAAAAAGATTTTAAGACAATATTCTGTTCATACTTACAAAGAAAATTAAAAACGATAATTTTTTGGGGAGAAAAATGTTTCCTTTAAAAATTATTATATATTTTACAACAAATTCCTGACAGACCATAAATTAATGTGCTTTAGAAGTTATTTAATAGATTGTTTCAGTTTTAAGTACATGAAATAAAATCCATGTATACATTCATAAAACTATCAAATATTATTATTTTACTGAAAACCAGGCACTCAACAAACAGCTAGAAATTTGTTTGAAAGTGATAAATTTTAATAAGATTCAAACACTTTAGTAGAAAAAGAAATACATTAAGATTAAGTATTATTTAAAGTTCATGAAACAAAAACTTAAAAAAATTCTCACCTTGAACTTAATACAACAAAATCAAAATATTAGCAATGTATTACTTTCATAAAATGAAGGGGGAAAATTCAAAAATTTTAAAAAGAATAAATCTTGAATGATTTTGTTATTTAGGTCACAAATAATTTAAAATCTAAATTTTGGTAAAACAACACATTTTGTGGGTTGATTGACCACTTCAAATTAATTAAAACTGAATAAATGATTCATACCCAGTTTTATCCACAATCGATTCTTTAACCACTACATACGATTTAGGAAAAATGCCCCATACATTCTTGTTTTTGGTAGAACAGCCATAAAACCAATCTGACATAGAGAAAGAAAATATTAAAGTGAATGCTTTAATAAAATGACTATAACAATAAAAATAACTTTTAAAAATGTCATATTTCTAGAAAAGAATTCTCTGTACAGTTTCTCAGTGGTATCGAGAAATCATTTTTTAAAAGGAATTTCCCAAAATATCTTAAGTTCAATTCAAAATTAATTTATTAATTCATTACCAAAAAGATAGGTTATAAACCTTTTTAGTTAAAAAAAAAATCCAACATTTCAAGACATCATACATCTATAAAAATAAGAATTTCACATCAGGATTTAGAACTAAAAATTCTAGTTTAGTTTAGACCTTCTATATTGTTCACAATGCTATAAAAATAAGGGTACTTCCCGACTTGCATGGTCCCTGTTGGCATGATTATCAAAACAGCACATAGATTATTGAGAAGTTTACCATACTAGCGAAAGTTTGTGACTGCCATATTGGCAGTTTATTGTGGGAGCTGTGAAAAATCAAGAAGTACCAAAATAAGTATATTTTGAGTATACATTATGAACTGGAATGAAACCAGCTAAGTGTCATATAAAAAATTATAGAATTGCACTGTCTGTTAGGCTGCAGATTATTTTAGGTTACATTTTAAAAGAATTTTATAATTAAAGTTGATAAATTCTAATTTTAAAAGTCTGCAACAAAAATATGACATTTTTAAACATTCTTTATATTAAAAGCAACACATTTGTTTTCTGAATGGCAGAGTGTCCATAATTTTATAAATAGAAGGTAACATAAAAAAAAAATGCTTCTTAAAACAATTTTATTTACATTTAACAACTAATTATTTGATTATATAAAAATTCTAAATTGAAACTGATACGAAACTCCTGGAAATTTATCAGCAGTTATAAAATAATAACAGAGCAAATCAGAATGAAAGCAGAATTTAATTAAGATAAAAATAAATTGATGCATAACACTTATAATTATATAAATAATTGAAAAATGCTGCAGACTTTAAAAATGTAAAGGATTTAAAAATAAATATTAATGAGATTACTGTCTATCTGCCACAAAATCTCTGCTCGCCAAGTTGTCTCATTGATGATAGTCGCAATAGGAACAGGTTATCGTAAGAGGAATCCATTTCGAGAAGGTAAAAGTTCACGAATGATGTTCTCTTTTTACCGTCCCAAACTGGCGCCAAGAATAAAATAAAACCCCGTCTTCCATCAGATTCCACCTATTCGAAATGGATCTCCCCCTCACATAACCAGTTGCTATAGCAACCACCTTTAACGAGACAACTTAGAAAGCAGAATTCTCATGGTGGACAGACAGTAGGATTCTTTTTAATTTACTTATACACTACATTAAACATGGCTTTTTCCTATACTCTTTAGAAAAAAACAATAAAACAATTTTTTACTTTATCTTTCGATCCATATTTTGATCATAAATATACAAACATCAGTGAGTCAATATTATGTAAACTTTTACAGGAATAATTACATTAAGATTCTTCTACATTAATTATCTGCACACACAATGGCATGTATTTTAAAATACTGCAGTTTTTGGCAAGATAGAAAATCTCATTCAAGATGACAATTATAAGAGGACAAATATATCTATAAAATTCATATAGTTATTCTCAACCTGCAGAATATGTACTCCATTCTTAAGTCATATAGTAAACAGTTTTTTAAGGAAACAGAAAAAGAAATCACTGAATCTGCATATTACAAGTTTTAATAATTGTTATAACTTTTTCTATTAGTATTTATCAGTAAATGCAAATAAAAAAAATAAGAAATTTGTACCTATAATTTCTAGTACATAAAAAACAGTTTTAAACTATTTTTGGTGTTGACAATAATATTTCCCAGTGGCAGAATTACTGTGACGCTGCGTCGTACGTCACAGATTTTGGACAGTGTCTGCAGACTGTTTTGTAATAAAGTTTATCATGTGCTCATAAAATAAATCCCATCATGAAAAATATCAAAGTTATTAAACACACTTTCAAAAGAACTTAACAATTATTATATAACACACATTGATAAAATATATGCAATCCTCGCCCCCCTTCTTTCTTCCCTAAGTTGAATGAGCTTCCCTAGTGACTGCAATCTGACCTTGAATTACGCTAAGTGTCTCATATCAGTATTGGTCACGGCCGATGTTTTCTACGCGTTTTATTCCGATACGTTTCTAGCACTGAGTTTTTGGTTTCTGGAATTAACACGTGGTTTTTACTTTGAGATGGCGGCGTATATAGATAAAATTTCCTTTCAGGGAATCTTAATTAACTAGGTTCATCTCAATTTTTCAGCCAGGGCTATAGGTGCTACGTGTTATGTTTCGGAGATTGTGAACCTCCGAGTTCGTGTGCTCCGTAAAACGCATTCATCGCTGGTGTGTATATAGATAAAATTCGTTGTTTTGATTGTGATGCTACATTATTACGATTCCCATTATTTGTGCCAGCTGAAAATAAACCTTTGAAGTTTCGATCGATCTCTAGACTGCAATTCAATCATTTTTTTAAAAAACGGGAGCGAAAAAAGAACAAATTCTGAAATCGATAAAGATGAGGAACAGAGTTCAAGCCAAAATTGCCCCAATTTTAAACGTTCTAAGTATCAGTTAAGAAATATGGAATTCATTATTATACAGACTTTCAAAATGTATCTACATATATGCAAATGCAAAATTCCATAAAATCAAAAGTTGTATCAAGAATTTTTGAGGATGACAGCTCTGTTCTTCTTTGTTTTAAATAATAAACAATGATACTATGAAATTTTATGTATTCATAGTTGCAGAACAATTTATCAGTTTGCATACAAACCATTAAAATGCATATCAGGATAAATGTGCGAATAAGTTTCAAAGTTTTTGTTTCATGAAAAAAGCAATTATTTATTGCATTTTAAATTAAAAACATACAAGAAAGACATCTTTTGACATACTTAATTTTTTGTTTTTTTTACAATAAACAGGAGGCATAAATTTTTAAATAACATCTAACATATTGAAGAATATTTCATTTATATGAGCTAGTGATGTATTGTTTTGAAAAAAATCACCAAAACAGAGACACCAAGTGCTGTGTTTAAAACAGAAAAGTACCCAAATATAATTTTCTGCATAGGTATTTGTATAGTATGCTTAATATTACTTCTGAAACAATGTGATACTTCATTATTGTTAATTATCTTCCCAAAGAAAAGATTAATCTTCATATGCTTTCGTTTATTAATCTATACAATTATATTATACAAATAATATAGATGTTATATGGTTTTTAATTTATATTTATCATATTTTAATAGTTGTAAGTTGATATAAGTATTTGAAAAAAGAAAGCAAAATATTTATTGTCCCACACTGTTCTGCAGACTATTTTTAAGAGACCCAAACTCCGTTGCCGACTATTGAAAAGTAGGTTAACCTGGAGTTTACGGTGCCCACTTACTTCATTCCTCTTAGGATCGCCAACTCTTTGCCGCCAAGAACGGAGATGAGAGAACAATTGTTTTGCTTGCGCAATGATGTTTTTAATGCGCGAGGTTTGCGCATACGCGGAAATTGATCTTTTCACCTGTGTTTTGCGCATGGCGCGATATTAAAATTTGTTTTGATTGGTTTGTTCCGTTCATGTGATTGGTTGATCCAATCGAATTTGATTAAAAAATTGTTTGGAATTCTTCCGTTTGATTTTTGTCTGATTTTATCACTTTGTTACGTGCGGTTCATTACAGCTATTATTGATTATGACTCCGAAGTGTCGGAAAAAGAATAGCAAGAAGAAATTTTTCGATTTAAATAGGTATGTGAAGTTTTATCCACACTTTTCTTGTTTTTGGACATTTTCATTCACTTTAGGTTCAGAACTGTGTATGCTATTCTGTGTTTTCGCTTCTCAATGAATAAGCTAAGCTACTAGTGTCCCGCTTTGCAGAAAGCGACGCCGCTGATGTTTTTTTAAGTTAAAAAAATTTGCCCGGAACACGCTTCAAATGCCAAAGACATTGCATGCGGGAATTCTCTTTTGCGGAATAAAAAAAAAAAACTAGATGCCCAACATTCAATAAAGAAGCAAAGCTACTAGTGGCCCGCTATGCTGAAAGCGAAGCCAATGATGTTTTTTTAAGTTAAAAAAATTGCCCGGAACACGCTTGAAATGACAAAGGCATTTCAAATTAAGCATGCGCAGTAGAGCACTAAAAAGCACACTGCGCATCCAAAACAGTATTTGGTGACGGCACATGAAATTGCGCCAAGAATTGGCGAGAAACAAGCCAGCACCATAAACTCCAGGTTTACCGAAAAGTATTCTGCCACTGGGTAATATTTTATCATAATGCAGTCTTATTTGTATTAACCAAACTAAGACAGCTAAAATCTTGGTCAAAAAGATGCACAATAAAACTTTGATTAACCATCACACATTAAGTAAACCATCAGTTTATCTTATCCATCATCATTTAAAAAAACTACCAGCAAACAAACAGACAATTTAAAAGTTGTAGCATCTGTAAAAAACTAGCCACTCAAAAGTAGAAATAATGTTATCAAAGTTCCTCGACTGGTTTTAAAATGCAAGAAGAGGCTAATAGGCGGTAACAGGCCCTCACACATTGGAACTCAGTCTGATATTATTATAAAAATATGATGGCATCAGGTGAAATAATGCAAGCTTACTCTGGCTGATAATTTGATAATATTTTCTATTATCCATTAGTGGAAGCATAGATTTCATGATCTACTGCAGGATAAACTGAATATTTACAAGATAGGAAACACATGCTTAAAAAAATGAATAAAAAAACCTGTTTTAACAGTCTTAATCAATGCAACACCATGTTTTTAAAGCCTTTTATTTGGAAACATATCTATACTACTAACATGTTACTTTCAAAACACTTTCATGTATTATAGCTCCTAATTTTGTCTTGCATAAGAAACCAAAACTACACAAAAATTTTACATCAAATGCTTATTAAGCATAGGAAAAAGAGAGTTATATTATAAAAGGCATGATATAACATTACTTAATACAACAGTTTAAAACTGGGCTTCTAACAAGAAATCATACAAAGTTACTTTTATACGATTATACCTTCTTTTTCTTGTAATATGTGAACAGTATCTCCCACAGTAAGATGAAGTCTGTGTGGTCCATTTTGTTTAAAATTACAAACAGCTGGAAAAAAATTTACAGATAAATCAATGTTAAAAAGTATTTTAGAGTATTTGTCAAAAGATTACAAAAGAAAGAAAACATATAAACTTTTCCCCTTACCAACGGCATATTTTGCTCGATCTTTCACGAAAGTCCACTTAGTCATTATGGCAAAATGTTGTTTATTTTGTTTTCCAGCTTTCCATCAATATTTAAAGGGTGTAACACAAATTGACAGAAAAAAAAGAAGTGTATCATCCACACTTCCTGCGAATCACCTTTAATTAAAAATCCGGATTTGTAAACATATCAGATTCAGAGAAATTGTTGCCATCCTTATTATAACAAATTGTATTCAAACAGCAACAAGTGGAAGAGGAAAACAAAAATAAAACAAAATCACCCTGATAATCATTGCTCGATTGAAATGCAGAGGATGGCGAATAAAAGCATTCTGGTTTGTTTACTAACATTAAAAACCTTGACTAGGGGTTTATTCTGGTACCCCCGGTTGGGTTGGGAGACGTCACTTTTTCCGCACGTTAACAACGGGAAAAGTCAACGGGAAAAGTAACGTCTCCGAACCCAACCGGGGGTACCAGAATAGACCCCTTTTATACGGCGAATTCACGACGACGACGCGGTTCGAAAAGTTTGGAATCGGTGGATGTGAGTTTGCTCGCGCTGGAGTTCGAGTTTTGAATCGCTAGAATCCGCCTCCAGTGGACGTTGCGTATTAGCGGTTTGTTTAAATTTTTGAAGCAAGAAAGTTAATTGCTTCATTTCTTTATTTTCTTGTTTCCGACTATTTTTTCATTGTTCATAGAAGTCAGGTAAGATCTGTCCTTTTCGTTTTTCTACAATTTTGTATCTCTTGTTCAAAGATGACCCGGATAGCAATTTTAGTTTGCAGCAAATTTGCACTGCAAATCTGCAAGCTTACAGCAAATTTGACACGACAAGAGTGCAAGTGTGAAACAAGTTTGCAGCAAGTTAACGCAAGATTCAAATTATACTCCTCTGTGGGACGAACTTGCAGCAAGCTTGCGTTGCAAACTCATTGCAAATTATAGCAAAAACAGAGTACAAACGCAACCCGGGATAGAACTCGCGATCTACGATTCTGAAGCAGACGCGGTAACCATTCAGGCAGTTAAACTCAGCGAGGAGGAGATAGATTTCTCTAATACATCGTTCGATTGGATTCGTATACGATTTATTTTAAACTATTTCTTGATTTCATTAATTTTTTGAGTTGAGAATATGATTTGAAGTCAAAGAGAGAGCGATTTTCGCTAATAACTACGTTTTGCTAGTAGAATAAATTATGAAATTAGAGTTCAAAAGTATTTACTTTAAAATGGTACAAAATATATAAGTTATTATTTTTCAACAAACATTGACTGTTTTTTCGGTTTAATTTTGTTTATAAATGTTAAAATTTCAACATTAAGAAAAAGGCGATATAGTTTTCTTTAAAGTAAAAACTTTTAGTAAAAAGATGGAAAATGTTTCAAAATTTTTTTTTATAAAAAAAGTTAGTTTTTTTACAAATTATCATTGATTTATTGAATTAATAAAAGAAAGATAGGCTGGGAAATGCTATTAACCCTTTGAACGGCTCAAAAATTTCAGCTGAATGCTTTGAAAACGTCTCCTGTGTAGCTAAATGGTGAACGCAAATTTGTCGAAAAATAACTCATGGGCTGTTTGAAAACCGGCCAGGGTAAGTTTTCCTTCCCCCTTCCTAATGTTCAGGAGAACAGCAGGGGTTAATCTTCCCCACTGTCCCGTCCGAACAAGAGGGGCAGGGCCATTCAAAGTCATAAATCAGTCTGGTTAGAGTAATTGCTATCTTGTGGCTTTTCAACTAAGAACTCTCCGATTTGAAAACGGTTCCCTTTCAGTCTGAAGCTTTTAGAGAGTGTAGAATTTTTTCATATTCCTATTTTCAAAAAGTATAGAGAAAATTTGTTTCATAAATGATTTCGAGAAATATCACTCATCTAAATGCATTTCGAAAACAATAATTCTTTCTGCTTTCAATCAAAGAATTTTACTACAGTTTCTTTTTCTTTTTTTTTAGTATTAAACTTTTACTAACAGATTTAGTATATTCCTCTGATTAAAATATATTATAATTTTTTAAAATTTTATTACTTAATAATACGATAGTAATACAAATTCTGCATTCAATTAGAGAATGTAAAATGAATTTGTTGTCCCCAATAATTAAATAAAAAGTTTGTATAATTGTCTGTTTCAAGAAGATTCGTGTTTTTGATTTCATTTTTAAACTTTTAAAATATTGAGAAAACAGCCTTTTGCCAATGGTAGATAAAACACCATATATTACATTTGAAAGAAAAAAAAATCTTCCGAAATAATCAAGGAATATGCGAAATAAGATTTTTAAACTAAATTTAACACTAAAATAAGAAAATATGTTAAAAATTCCGCGTACATACGCAACTAGTTTTTGATCAAAGTTAATATATTCTCTTTTAATGTTTAAATATTTCCAGTATCAGTTTCTTATTTTATTTATAGACTTGGTGCGAATTTCAGTAAAATTAGTTGATATATCTGTTGCTACTCGAGACCCAAAACATTTTCGAAAGTCCATTTAGCATTCATAGCAATCGAAACACAAATTTTTATTGATGAAATAATATATGAAGACAAATATTTGTGATTTTCCCCAAATTACAAAATGCTTCAAATCGTTTACAATCGCTGAGCAAAATACTTACGTGCATTTTTGAAAAAGTAGAACGTTTTGTCGGGAGGTTTTTTTAATCACAAATTTTTTGCTCCGCATATTTTTTGTTTATCCCTTTCAGGAGTGACGGTTTCGCTTCTAAAAAACGATTTTAAGAATTTATTTTCATAGGCAACCTCTCGCTTTTTGGTGATTCAATTTTCCAAACTAGTTTTCTAATGTCCAATAAAATACAGTTAATTTGGGTGGGAATTGCAATTTTCTTTTCTCATGGATTTATACGCGAATAAACTTTTCTTTCTCAAAGAAAAAAGATTTGCCTCCTTTTCAATCAACTTCACAAAAATAAGACTGTGCATCCAGTTAAAGCTTAGTAAAACGTTTTCCTGCTTACTGTTTTTCTCCCAAAATTGGGAAAATAAAAGACATAAGAGGGGAAGTTTGTTAGTTATTTCACTTTATTCAACTTGTTTCATTGTTTAACCACCGCGTGCTTAGAGCCAAAATGTCCGAAACTCCTTTTCTTTTGAAGAGGTTATGTGTCATGTTTCTTAGAACTGATGTCATTTATCTGTTTCAATGGTTTTAGCTATATATCTCCCATTTTGAAAACAGGTTGCAAAGAATTAAGAATAATCCTCTTTTTTTCACACAAGTGATCAATCAGTGATAGTCGTCTCTCAACGGTGTGCTTTACTGTCGTATGTGTAGTTCCAACAAAGGTCAAGGTACATCAAGGTAGGCTCTACAAACAAAGTAAACATCTTAACAATAGAGGGGAACAACAATAGTAGATAGATGGCCCCTTGTGTAGGGTGGCAACATTCCGTCACACTTTGAGTTCAGACAATTTTTCACAAATGAATGCATTTTTCTATCAATAGATCACATGTTTACCATATGGCTAGAAGAGTGCGCAATCATTAGAGGCTATTTCAGTACCCAATGTTGTTTCTCGTCATAAAAGTACACATTTTTACAAACAGAACACAGAACCTTCATTCTGTGAGGCGTCTTTCTCTAAGGCAGTTGAACTTGTATGAGCAGCTTTCTTAATTCTTATTCTTAGAAATTTCATTCCAAAC
>BGPR01007067.1:42113-74228 GCA_013235015.1 Araneus ventricosus | reverse complement strand
TACTGAGCGGTTCATCTGAATCATCTACAATCAGTACTTAGAATGTTCTTGAAACTAAGTTTGATGTAGTTTCAAGACTTTGAATTTGTTTAAACTATATTAATTTTCTATTCATCCCTTTTCAAAACGTCATTTTTAACCCAACAGGATAATAAAACTAGTTTATTATATTCCAAACAAAAGTGCTTTTTTTTTTTTACAACATAAAAAGTTTCCATAATATCAATACATGTGAAAGTAAATCGCTCCTCATTAAATCAAAACAGACTAGCTGACTTGTAGCGTAGTTCTGAAATTAGAGTCCAGAAATTTCACGAACCTCTTATCTGTGTAACATAAAGAGTTTTCAAAATTATTTCATTTTAAGTTCATTCCTTCAAACCAAAAAAAAAGGTAGAATTATCCTCCTGTTTTAAGTTCTGGAATATTTTAATTTGAATCCCTGTGCTTGATTTTTTTAAAAGATTTGGTCAGAATTTTAATTTAAATAATATACCTTATGCATCTATACTTATAAAAAGGCTGTGTGTGTGTGTGTGTGTGTGTATTGGTATTATTATTGTGTGTGTGTATTATTGTGTGTGTATTGTGTGTGTGTGGTATTATTATTGACGATGTGTGTGTGCGTGCGTGCGTGCGTGCGATGTCAGAACCGAATCTATCAACACCCACAACGCAGAATTTGGCACACAGGTAGTCTTAATGATTCAATGCACCTCGAAGCCGGAATTTTAAAGAACATTACTAATTCAAGAAAATAATGGACACAGAAATTTCATAATATTTGTATAGTTTGAAAATAAAACAATACGGAAATGCCTGGTACATTTTCAAATATTATAAAAGTTTCAGCAATAACTATTATTCAGCACATTCACTATAATTTTTAAAACTATTAGAACTGAAATATATGGTAACTTTTCATCAGAAATTGTCTGGTTCTTTGACTTATGAATCCAAAAAGAATTATAAACAATTGTATCTTTCAGTTTAGTTTCCATTATCAGCTCTGTATAATTTTAAAACCAAATACGACATTCCCTTTTAATAAAATTAGTTTAAGAAAGAGGTTTTTTTAAAAGCTAAAATAACTCCTTTTTTTACGAAGCAGCAAATACAAAGTTATTCATTTAATCATTGCAATTAATAAGGGTATTTTATGTTAGAAGCATGATGCAGTAATGAATTTGATTTTTATGATTAAATATTTTAGTTTTTATAAAACTTAATTAGTTTAATTTTTATCGATTAAAATTATTTGATTATTTAAAATTAAATTATATTACTTATCTGGGTATCTATTTACAGACTATTATATGTATTTTATATGAATAGAGTGAACTGAAAAATAAATACCCTGTCCTGGTAAATATCCATTTTGGATATTTAACCTTAAAAATAAATACCCAGGTATTTTACATCACTGATTATAAGACTTTGTTGGGAATTATCTTCAGTGAAAAAAGCTTGTAATTGTGGCTCTACTTTTGTTTCTTTTTCATCTGTCAAAATCCACTGATATGTACAAAATTTAATTTTTTCAAGACTTAAATCTTAGCAACACTGAAAGGCATCTACACAGTCTTCCACTACGTGGAGTTTACATTCCATCCTAGCAATATAACATTTTATTTTCTAGATTGAAGATTGAACTTTTTAGAATTGCTGAAGTCGGAGCCTCTGAAGAAAACAACAACAACTGCGCAAAGAAAGATTGCATCCTTGCTCCTCATTGGCTGAATTGTGGTTTTCTCAAGGATAGTGATTCTGTGTAAGGCTTTCTGATTGGTCAGAATAATGGAAATTTTATAACTTTAATTTCTTTGTATTAATTAATTTTAGTCGATCCAATGTAGAACATTGAAGTATAAATTTTTTGATTTCATATTCTTTTCTTTGGTTCATTTCCAAGGTTTTCCTGCAACCTAGTAATATTACTTGAACGATAGGGAGGCATGTCCTGCGGCCTATCAGTGCACTGAGTCAAATTTGAAAATATCCAAATGATTTGTGATAAAATTCTTAATCTGAATTCTCATATCTAAAAATCATTAAATTTTAAATTCTTTCCCGAAATTCCAATATTATTTTATAGCAATGGAACTGAAGGTTTAGCTATGTTTCAGCCTAACACATCAAGTTAATTCTCAAATCGATTGATGTTTAGTTTAGCTTATGTAAGGTGGCATCTTATCTTCATCCATTGAAATTGTGAATCGAATTTTGTGAGCTTCATCGTCAGCAGGAAATTTGAAAATTGAAGTCAGAATTTAACCTTTATTAATCGTCGCAAGTTCGTCTTTTTAGGTGTGTAGAAACGTTTCAGATTTTCTATTGTAATTCCTCGATTTTCAAATTGTATTTATTTCAATATTTTGTGTAAGCTAACTTTACTTTTCGCCGGTACTATTTTACCGGTTATAACCCTAAATTTCTATGTAATAGCGCAATGAATTAAAGTGTCTGCATACTTGAATATCATTTTTAAAATAACGGTTTTCATTCATTTGTTTGTGTCAATTGCTCCAGTTTATAATAGTGAATTTCAATTCTTTTCTTTGTAGCATGGCCGAAGGCGACAATACTCCAACATTTAAAGTGAGTTACGTCCGAGTTTGTACCTTTCTACTTTTTATTTTTATAAATGTATTGTGTAAGGTATATACAGCATGATCTATTTTGAATTTGTTCATTTATTTCAAAATTTAATTTCCCTCAATTGCTTAGATATTACAACACAATCAATGTTGTAAAATCGGGCATTTTGAAATCAAATTATTTGTACCGAACGCGTGTAGCAGTCAACGAGTTATTGTAAGATATGTAGATTATTTTGAAATCGAGCAACATCGTAAAACTTTTATAGGGTGTAATTTATTTTCTCGACAAGTGATGTAAGCAGAAGGATTGTGAAGATTACTATGCTCGAAATTTTTATTTAAATGTTCAATTATTTTTCAATATGATGTTGAATAAAAATTTAGAAGTTATTTGATATCCTATATATTCATTTTTGGAGTTTGTTGGCTAAATTTCCTATTCTGATGAAATGCTTTTTTCGCACAGCTATCCCCTTCTGATGGCAATGTTAAATTTCTGGTTCATGTAGAATATAAACTGCAGTAAAATGCCTTTAAAAGAATGTTCGATAATTTTCAATAAAGATGAGGCGAATTAGGTATTCACCTATTTAAAAAAATCACTTCTGAAGTATTTCTTGCCGGATATTTTTTAAGGAAGAGGATATCAAGGTCTTTTTTTAGTTATTGTTTTTTTTTAACTACTTGTAAATTTGCGTCCCATGTATCATTCATTTGCTACTGTTTTGCATAAGAATTCCCACTGTTAAATGCAAGATATTGAACCTGTAGTCATGGATCTTCTAAAGTTGATTAAAAATTGTCTTACGATGAAATGCTTTATTTAGACTAGAGTCTTTGAATAACCCATGTAACTATTATCCCTTCTGATGACACTTGATAAATAACTTCTAATTTTTCTTCTCCCAGTATACAAAAATTTTCAAATTGAGTACAGTAATTATAGTTGAAAACTTCATTGTTCAGCACATGATGACAAAATGACGAGGCTGATTTGATATCTGAAGTCTTGAATATATCTTTTGACACAAGTTCTTTGTGTTCTAGGTAGATTTCCTGATAACAGATATTAATTATTGATGACTAATGAGGCATTTGTCTGATTTTTTCCCTTCTGTATATCTGTAGATGTTGCTTTTGATGCATTTTGTTGAATAAAACTGATGAAATGCTTTATTCATACTAGGGTCTTTGAATAACCCATGTAACTATTATGTCCTTCTGATGACGCTTAATAACTTCTAATTTATTTCTCCCAGTATACAAAAATTTTGGTAAACCTGGAGTCTACCTGTTTCTTGCCAATTTTATTTGCCAAATAGTGTTTTGGAGGTGCAGTGCACTTTTATTGCCCTCTTGCACATGTGTCGCCTGAAAAGAGAGATTAAGCACGCAATGCCTGCTGCACTTCAAGTGTGTACCAGGTAAATTTTTTAACTTAAAAAAAAAAAAAAAAGCATCAGCAGCTTCGCTTTCAGCATAGCAGGAAACTAGTAGCTATGCATTTTCATTGAATGTTAGGAATCTAAGTTTTTGGGGAAAAAAATCTGAAAATGATAATTTCTGAATGCAATGCCTGTGGCATTTCAAGCGTGTGCTGGTCAAATTTTTTTGACTTAAAAGAAAAATATCAGTGGCTTCGCTTTCAGCGTTGCGGAATACTTGTAGCTTTGCTTAATCATTGAGAAACAAATCACACAGAATAACAAACAGTGCTGAACCAATATTCCAAATGAAGTTTTATTGAAATTTGAATGAATTAGCCAATCACATCAAAGAGATAAACAAAAGTCAAATGAAAACGAGGCACAATACAGCGTAATGTACAAAACACCAATGAAAAGATTAATTTGCTTGCATGTCCCTCTTTAAAAACATTGCGAAACGAAATGTTTTCTCATCTCCGTTCTTGGCGTCAAAGAGTTGGCGATTCTGAGAGGAAGGAAATAAGTGTATACCGTAGACTAAAGATTAACCAAAGATAACTTCATTCTTCAGCATATGATGACAAGATGACGAGGCTGATTTGGTATCTGAAGTCTTGAAAATATCTGACACAAGTTCTTTGTGTTCTAGGTAGATTTCCTGATAACAGATATTAATTATTGATGACTAATGAGAAGCATTTTGGTCTGGATTTTTTTATCTGTATATCTCACTTCTATTCGTTTGCAGCCTTAGCTAATAAATAGCTGAATTGCTTTGTATGTAAAGTGTCTGAAAAACTGTGTCATGTGATGAAAATGCTTTATTGGAGATCTAGAGTCTTGAATAACCCATGTAACTATTTATGCCCTTCTGATGACACTTCTAAATAATTCTGACTTACTTTGATAACAAAAGTAATGTTGTCTCTAATCTAAAAAAAATGTTCAGCTATGATGATCAAGACATGACTTAGACTGATTTGGTATTCAAGTATCTTAAGTCTTGAATATGCTATTGATGCGAGTTCTTTGTGTCCTTGGCAGATTTCTTGATGGCAGATACTAATTATTGATGACTAATGAGGCATTTGTCTGATTTTTCTCTTTATATCTTTTTCCATTTTAGAATTGGCCTTAGCTGAATTAATAGATGTTGAATTACTGAAATCTTCAAATATTGCTTTTTATGCAATTTTCTTTTAAGTTTTCTTGGTAATGAACTGAAGGCTTGGTAATAAACTTGGCAGTTGAAGACAACTTTTGCTTATTGGCATATTATGCGTGATGACAAGATGACGAGGCTGATTTGGTATCTGAAGTCTTTGAATATGTCATTAATGCAAGTTCTTTGTATTTCTGGCAGATTTCTTGATGACAGATGGCAATTTTTGATGACTCGTGAGGCATTTGTCTGAATTTAATTTCATGAAGATAAAGCTAGATAGCATTCAAACGGAAGTTTTTTCTGGAAGACGTAGTTCCTTTGTAGGAATTTTAAACATTTGCTATCCAATTCTTCTCTCGTGTCGTGGATGTAATGTTTTTCCCAAATTAATTTTTGTAGAATCCATGCAACTATCATGCCTTTCTGATAACATTTAAGCTCTCAAGTATTCATAGATTTCTGGGAAGATATCAATTGCTGTTGGATTTTTTTGGGGAGGGGGAGTAGGAATTTTTAATTTGAGTTAAAAAAAAAGCTTGTCGGTATTTTGTAGTCTTGAAGGTGTCATTTCTGCAAGTCCTTTGCTTCTTTGACAAATTTTCTGATGACAGGTATTAAATCTTGATGACTCGTATTATATTATTTAGTATTACAAGTATCTAAACAGATATTAAGATTGAATTAAGTGTTTGAAATCTTGAATGCTGCTTTTAGTGCCCCCTCTGTGTATCCACTTCTATCTTTTGGTTGCCTTAACTAATGTAGTCTAGAATTGATGTCTAGAATCTTAAAATGTAGCTTTTGATGTAATTTATTGATTAAAACCGTCTATGATGAAATGCTTTATTCAGACTAGTAACCCATTAGCAACTATTATGCCTTCTGATGACGCGATAAATAACTTCCACAATTTTTCTTCTCCCAGGTATACAAAAGATTTTCAGGTGAGAACCGGTAATTGTAGTTGAAAACTTCATTTCTCTTCTTTTATGATGAGATGGCAGAGGCCTGATTTGGTATCACAGTCTTGAATATATCTTTTGGCTTAAAAATTCTTTGTGTTCTAGATAGATCTCCTGATAACAGATATTAATTATTGATGACTAATGAGGCATTTGTCTGATTTTTTTTCCCTCTGTGTATCCATTTCTATTGTTTGGTTGCCTTAACTAATATAGTCTAGAATCTTAAAATGTGGCTTTCGATGTAATTTATTGAATAAAACCGTCTATGATGAAATGCTTTATTCAGACTAGAGTCTTTGAATAACCCATGTAACTATTATGCCCTTCTGATGACACTTGATAAATAACTTCTAATTTTTTCTTCTTCCAGTATACAAAAATTTTCAAATTGAGTACAGTTAATTAATTTTTAATTGTAGTTGAAAACTCATTGTTCAGCACAAGATGACGAGGCTGATTTGGTATCTGAAGTCTTGAATATATCTTTCGACACTAAGTCCTTTGTGTTCCTCTGTGTATCCACTTCTATTGTTTGGTTGCCTTAACTAATAAATAGGCTAGAATTGATTCTATGATAGATAT
This sequence comes from Araneus ventricosus, assembly GCA_013235015.1. Classification (NCBI taxonomy): domain Eukaryota; kingdom Metazoa; phylum Arthropoda; class Arachnida; order Araneae; family Araneidae; genus Araneus; species Araneus ventricosus. The sequence continues at coordinate 67,489 of BGPR01007067.1, read as the reverse complement.
CTTGGTTACTAAGACTAGCTGTTGTAGACGTAGCATTTTTCTTGCTTGTTTCATATGAGATCTGTTTAAAGTAGTGATTTAGATTTCTGGATGAATGTTGAATGGGTATGAATATTTGACTCTTGAGGCATTTTTCTCAACAGAGTCGATCCATGTGATGTCACATTCACATTAGAAACATGACTGTACATGCTATCCAGCCTAAGTGTTCTTGCACGTGTATTGTAACATCTGCTGTGATTATAGTTTGTGCATACTTTTGTGTAGAAAAAATATTGTTTAGCTCTTAATTGTTGTAAAGCAAAAGAGAGACCATTGCCATAAACGTTTTTAATTTCTACCTAACAATCCAGAGTTCTTGAGGATCGTGGCACTTAAATAAAGCATTTTCATAAGCATGTGTCATACTGTGTTTTTTTTGGCTGAGTGTTTCTAAAACTAAACACTAAACATATAATAAATTGGTGAAGTTACATGGATAAATGAAAAGCAAATAAGAAGTAATTTTAAATAGGTTAAGTTGAAGAATTAATAGTGTATTATGTAGTGCAGTTCCTAAAATGGTAAACTTGGTGATGAGACTGCACTTTGTTCTTACCAAAAGAACTTCCAAGAAAGCTTAATTAAATTTCATATGTATGAACTAGAATTTTATTACCTAAAATGAAGCAAATAATAGGCAACCAGTAAACCCATGTAAAATCTCGCATTCAACTTCCCCTTCCCATTTTTGTGCGAGTTGTTGAAATGAAATACACAGGGAAGTATATATACATAATAGCTACTATAGTTTATTGATGTGAATGTATTTATACCTCTGTGCATGCTATTTTTGATGTCGGAATGCAACCATCTTGATTTGTTTTGTTAATTTAATGACTTAAGAAAAAAGGTAGCATAAGTAACAGGATATGTGTAGGTTGGTAAAATAGGGGGGATGTAAGGGAGCTGCTCCAAGGTTCTTACGCATCATTAAAAGTTCTTACTTTTACATTTAGTCCTTAAAAGTCCTTATTTTTATGCCCCAATTTTAAAAAGTCCTTGAAAGTATGTATAAAGATGCTTTGTTAATCCTACATCAGTTTGTAGGTTATAAACTTGGGTCTACGTTTACAATATTAAAACTAAAATTAACTTTGTATTTATGAATTAAAAAACTTTCTGCCACCTGAGCTAGAGCAAAATACATGCAGTATTTAGAAAGTGAAAGATCCAAAGAAAAGATTGAAACGAAAAGCTCTAGGAGGAAATAGATTTTTTTAAAAACAAAAGAAAATGTTCCAAACAAATAGGAAAGCAAATGATTTAGCTAATGAGGCTGAAAAGTCAAAGGATATAAATTTATTTATTCAATTGCACGAACTAAGAAAAACAATTATTGAAAAGAAATTAAAATAAATACTTTGGGTGTAAAATTGAATGAAAAGTTTGGAATTAAAAGATATTTAATTGGATTACCAGTTTCATGGTTTTTTTTCATTAATTTATTAACTCGTATTTTTAAGAATTTTTGTTGTGTTAAATCTGTAATGTATCTTCTATCTATGTTTTATATTATACTTTTATCATCTAATATAGTGTTCCCCAACCTTTTTATTGCTGCGGACTGGTCAACGTTTGATAATTTTACCGCAGCCCGCTGGGGGGGGGACGTTGATTGTTTATATTTTAGATTGTGTTGATTTAATAATTTTAATTCAATTGTATTTAAAAATTAAAAAACATGTTATAATAATTGGTTTTTTAATAAACAAATATTTAAACATATTCAAAATAAAATACAGCTACGCCAAAAAGTGAATATAAAGTGATTCGACATTTTAACTCACTAGAATGCTAAATCAATGAGAACCCTGAGCTTGTTTCTTTGCAACGAGACGGTTCCATCTGGGGGTAAGAAATCGATTACAAGATTTGAAGGAAGACAATCAAGTTGAATAAAAGCTTATAAAAATGGAAATAATTTAATGTTCCTTGGGTGGCCCGGTACCATTTGATCCACTGACCGGTACCGGCCCGGGGTACCACTGATATGATAGGTTGAATTTCCAAAAATGACATTTTATTTAAAAATTGCGTGTGACAATTCGTTAAGTTTATTCAATTTAGAGGTCCTTATTTTTTGGTTTTCTAAGTCCTTAATAGTCCTTGATTTTCTTTTGCGGAAATGTGTATGAACCCTGTGCTCATCCATGATTATGGTATCCTTGCTGTGTTTGGTATTTTTAAAATGCCATAAATAGACCATGTGGACAACTGCCACTTTTGACTCGTGCAGAGGATGTGTCTTGTTGGTATGAAAATGCATGTTTGGAGGAAGTGCGCCCTGATGGTGTGTCTTTAACCCGTTAATGCCCAGTATCCTTTTTATAGGACAGTTAGATTTCATTTCTGTGGCTAAACCGATTGTATTCCTTTTTTTTTGTGTATGTGCTTTGTTTTACCCTACTGGTTAATATGTATTCTGAAACTCTTAAGAATTTTCAGCGGGTGTGTAAAATCAGTTACCAAGATTTTGAAGTCAATGTCATCGTTTTGAAATTTATTTTCCACTTTGATTTATCTAATTTCTTACATTAATTCAAAATCTTTATTTTTTTGATATTTTATTATATTTTAAAAATCTTATTTGTATAATTATACTTTTATTGTATATCATAGAATTTTCTTTAAACAATCATTAAGGTTTTTTCTGAATTTAATTTTACTTTGCAGTTATCTTTATCTTGTTTTATATATGATTTTATTGACAACTTTTAAATTTAATTTGGGCTTCTGCATATTAAGCAAGGTTTATATTTAGTTAATATTGTCACATCATTACTTTAGAAAAGTGGTAGGACTGGATGTAATTGTCCTGTCAGGAGAAGTAACTTGCCATTGTTTGTTCTTTCTGCTTCTGCAAAATCTTACTGGTGTGACTTGTGCATATGAGATTCCATTGATTTTAATAAAGGCTAAGCTAAATATAGCATTCAAATTATTTTTTTTGTAGAAAATACAAAGTCGAAGTATATTCCATTCAGATTATAAACAATAGATATGTATTGCTTATGTGTCAATGATGAAATGCTTTATTCAGACTAGAGTCTTTGAACAATCCATGTAACTATTATGCCCATCTGATGACACATAAGTTGCTTTTTTTAATAGATTTGGAAATGTTTGGGTGCAGTTATGTACATTCATGAAAGAAATTTCTTATTCAGATTCCAAATTACAAACATTCAGCTAATATTAATTTTGAGTTATAGCATTTACATTATGCCAGCTATGGTGTATAATCATCTGTTATTGTCTGTGGCTGATCATATGGTCTTTGTGAGGTCAATAACAGGCCGAGAGGTTGGGGAATCTTTTTATAAAGGCTGCAGGTTCTCCATCCCTGAACTAGTCTAATATAAATATATCTTAATCACTTATAAGTTTCCCTTGAGGTATAATATATAGTAGCTAGGAAAATGTTGGTTGACACAGTAGGCAACCGTGTCCTAAATACATTAGTCCTACTTGTCCAGGCGGGATTTTAAAAAATTATTTATGCACAAAGTATGCATTTTATGTATAAAGATGTTTTGTTAATCCTGCATCAGTTTGTAGGTTATAAACTTGGGTCTACGTTTACAATATTAAAACTAAAATTAAGTTTGTATTTATGAATTAAAAAAACCCATCAGTTTTTATATTTTTACCCATCTAAAACTTGTATTATGTACATTTTGAGAGAAATTCCATTTAATTCTGACGGGGTCCAGATAAGTGGACGTCTGTATATGGACAGGGAAAATATATGAAGTGTCTGAGAAACATTTGTTTATTTTTTTTCCTGTACCATTTTTATTCTTGGATATTTAACTTGAGATTTCAGTTTGTTCTTAATGTGCTACAGGGTGCGTAGCGTCATGAAAAGTGCTTAAATTTGAAAACCATTTTTAAGCACCTTAAAAGTGCTTAATTTTGAAAAAAGGGTCCTTAAAAAGTGCTTAATTTTCTCAAGAAGTTTAAAAGAAACATTCTTCTTTCATTTACCCAGACATTAAATACGATAAATCGAAAGCTTTGTTTATCGGATGTATCAAGAAACAGGGATGAGATTTTTTCGCGAATTTCCGCTTTTTTTATTTTGAAGAAATTCCGCTTTTTTGTCTTTTTTTTCTCTTAAAATTACGATTTTTTTTTTTAATCGCAAAAATTAACTTTTTTTTCCGAAAATTCCGCTTTCACACAAAGAAATCTTCCATTTTCGAAAGAAAATTCTGGGAAAATATGCTTGACCGTGTGGCTTAACTCCCCCCCGGCTAGGAAGCTAGCTGATTCATCTTGTACTGATGAATCAACATTATATAGGCAAGCTCTACAAGGATGAACATTCCAATATTCAGTGTCATTCAAAGTATTAAATACCACCTTTTTGCAGAAAACAAAACCTCTGTGGCATATTTTGCAAAAAAAAAAAAAAAAAATTTTTTTGCATGAACATGTTGAAAAAAAAATTAGTTGGAAACTTAAGGTCATCTTGTAGGGCGTACCAAGATGAAGAAATAAAAAAAAAGGAACAAAAACAAACTACATAAAAAAAAGCAACTCCTGTCAAAAGATGCAGCTAAAAAGCTGTGTGTAGATGCAGCTAAAAAGCAGAGAATAAGACATAAATAAAAAAATAAAACATGATTTACCTAGGCATTCTACAGATAGTGTAGTCCCAACAACTATGCCAGTAATTAAACAGAGATACTAATGAAGACTGTGCAAAAACTTTAGCCTCTACTGAAAATAAACTTGCAGAGGATGCAAACACATCCTTTATTGAAGAAAAATCTGTGAAAGCGTGTAAATGGAGATCTGTTACCAACAAAAGCCACACAATTAAAAAAAACGGGAGAAAACCACTTTTTTAACAATTAAGGAAATGTTTCAAATAACAATAATGCTAAATGAATCTGTCATTGTAATTGTACAATTTCTTGACCCCTCTCACTTTATAAGGTGCACAATCATTGTGCTGTTACTTTTGCAAAAATTTATAAAAATAAAAGAAATAAAACAGAAATCAGTATATGATACATTATTATAATTTATAAAGAGCTAATACACTTTACACAATTGCATGAAGCAAAAGAAATTATTTGACCTTATTTTTATTTATTTTTTGAGCTAACTTTTATCAAAAGGCTTAAATATAATTCTTCGCAGACTTCTGTTAGGTGTATGTTGAATTGCAGTGATGTACAGGTGGTAAATGTTTTAATGTCTAATTTTGTATTTTCTGATACACCTGATGATGTGTTAAACTTGTTTAACTTTTAATGTGAATGATTTAATAATAATTTAATATTCTTATTTATACATACTGAATTATAAATAATTAAGTTATTAATTATTATAGTGTAATATTTTCATCATATTGCGTGTTCTGTTGTTTTACTTCTTAAAACATCTTCTGCGTATAAATTATGGTACAAATGTTTTGCTTGCGTATGATTTCAGTCTTTTTGCGTTTTTGCCAATCTCATCCCTGAAGAAAGAAAGCCAACGAAAGGGAAGGGATCCAGGGTGAGATAAATCCAGAGGTGTCAACATATGTTAAGATAACACTTATAGGCCAGTCAATGAAAGCCCAAAATGGGGGTGAAAAAGGATTAAATCTTATAGTTTTGAAAATTGGTACACATGTTCGGGAGGGGGCCCCTAATAAATATTAAAAATCTCCTGTCCTGGGGGGGGGGGGGGGGGGGGCCGCCATCTTGGATTTCGATCCCCTTTTGTAGTTTTTCTTGAATATATTGAAAACTATTCAGTTTTCAAATTACAATTGACTTAAAAAATTAAAGAGTGTTAAATTCTCTACAAATACATGCTTTTATTTTTCTAAAATTTTAAGAAAATATTTCCTAAATATTTAAGACTTAAAAGGGGGTATGAAATCCAAGATTGTAGCAAACTTAGAAGCCTATTATCTTGGAAACTATTAAAGCTAGAACAAAAGTAAAAGCATGCTTTAGTAGGGAATTTTACTTTCTTTAATTTGTTCATCGCATGTGATTTTAAAATTAAGTAGTTTTCGAGGTATTCAAGAAAAACTAAAAACAGGGATAAAATCCAGGATAGTGGCAAGTTTTGAGACTCATTACCTCCGAAACTATTAAATATAGAAGAAACATAAAGGCATGCATTTATAGGGAATTTTACGCTTTTTAATTTGCCGATTACATTAAATTTACAAATTGAATAGTTTCAGAGATATTAAAAAAAAGGGGGCATGAAACCTCAAACTATTAAAGCTAAAAGAAAAACAAAAGCATATATTTTTGGGAATTTCATTCTCTTTAATTTGTAATCAATTGTAATTTGAGAACTGAATAGTTTTCGAGAAATTCAAGAACTAAAGAAGGGGGGATTAAATCCAAGATGGCGGCGCAAGCTCCCATTCCCCCTCAGGATCGGGACTTTTAGTATGTTCATCAGGAGCCCTTCCCGAACAAGTGCACCAATTTTCAAAACTATACGATTCAATGTTTTTTAAACCCTTCGTTGACTGGATATTGATACATTTTTTCCTCTCCCTCTCTTCAGCAATGGGCACCGCCATATATTGAAATATGGAATGGTTATCCCGAAGGGGCAAATTAACTGGTAGTCCAAATTAATCGATTTATTAATTTTAAGAAATGTTGTAAAATGTCATTTAGATTTTTATTGTTAATTTTATAAAAGTTGACTTAATTTTTGGTAATGACAATTTGCATTATTTTTATTTTTTTGTCAAACCAAAGACGCATCCTTTATTTTGCAATAGAAGACGTTGTGCAAATTCAGAAATAAGTATTAAAATTAAAAAATACGCATTTTAAAAATTAAAAATATATTTTAAATTTTCCAATAAAACTATGCATTATTATAAAACAGAAAACATATGCTTAGAAAACACATGGATCTAAGTATTCATGTACAAAGGTGCTTACTAAGGTGCTTAAAAAGTGCTTAATAGTTCTTAGTTTTTGCAGCAGTTTCTCACGCATCCTGTGCTAGAATGATTATTTAAGAGTTTGGGTTAACTATTACTAAATGCTGAATTCAGTGAAAAAAATGGTTTATAATCTTGTCTTATATTTAGAAAAATAAATGCTTTTCTTGGAAGTGTACTTATGATTAATATCCTAGCTTAGGTAAAAGTGGGTTTGTTATAGCAAACAGATTAATACTTATTGAAGTTTAAAATGGAGCTCATTAATTTTTAATAATAAAGCTAAAATTATTTTTGTTTCATTCTATAAGATTTTAATCTAATATTTGTATTATAGTGTGTTCTTGTCGGTGATGGCGGTACAGGCAAAACCACATTTGTCAAAAGACATTTAACAGGAGAGTTTGAAAAAAAGTATGTTGGTAAGTTATAGTTTTACATTTTGTCAAATTATACTGCATTTTTTATAGGTAATTCAAGGTTTAACAATTTCTTTTATTTTAGCCACTCTTGGGGTTGAAGTCCATCCTTTAGTTTTTCACACTAACCGTGGTCCTATTCGGTTCAATGTTTGGGATACGGCAGGCCAAGAAAAGTTTGGCGGTCTTAGGGATGGCTATTATATTCAAGGTGAGAAATGTTAATGTCTACTGTAGAAATAATTAATGAGTATATTTGTTTCAGGTTATTTTAACTAATGAATCTAAATTAATTTCTCCCCAGTATGCAAGAAATGTTGTCTTCTGTAATTATTAACAGATTTGATGTCTCCGGTGTTTTTTTTTAATGATGGCCAATTTTTGTTTACCTTCTAGATTGATTGGCTATCCATTAAGTGTAACACTTTCTCAAGTATTATGATAGCAGTCAGTTTTATTTTAAATGAGTGAAATAACCTCAATTTTTGTTAGTTGCATTATGATTTTGTTGGACTAGCTTCATAAATTTTCTTGCTTTTATACACAACCTTGTTTCATTTATGGCCTTTTCTATTCTCTACCATTTTCTAATCACTTGTGGTTTAAACACAAATGTAAAACACACATAACTTGCCTATTTTTAGTATTTATAGTGTATTTATCCTTAATAGTTTTTTTTTTATAAAACAGTATAAATTTTTTTTTGGAAAGTTCTGAAGCTTCTGATGACAAGACATTTTAATAATTAATGTCTTTTATAAAAACTTAAATTCGGTTCTGCATTTTCAAAATTGAGAATTAACCTGTAAGTGGCTTATCCCTAATCATGATTGGAATTTTTCTTTCATTCCACTTAATTAAGCCGGCTGTGTCTGCGTATTGCATTCACAGTGTGCAAAAAGTGGATATATTAATTCTTTGTTACCTGTGAAGATACTGAATCAAGCAGGTAGTAAAGTACATTTACCAAGATAAATTTAGCTTGTTAGATATGTCATTTCTCAGTTCATCCTTTGTGTGCCTTATTCCTTAACATAACATGTAGGGCTGCTCTATCCTAAAATTTAAGGTTTTCCACTAAATTAAGCCGGCTATGTGCATGCATCTTGTGTCCATAGTGTGCAAAAGGTGGATATAATAACTTTTGCTGTTTGCAAACATTAAGTATCTTGATCAGCAAGCAGTAAACACAAAAATTAAAAAATAAAATTATTGAAATGTCAATTTTACTTTTTATATCGATATAGCTCTTGTTTGATTTTTTTCGTAACTCATTTGAATTCATAACTACATATGAATTTCTCTTCATTGCATAACATTTTCATACTGTTGGATGCGACAAGGTATTGATTTATTGCTTTAAAAAATCACTTTCCTTTATTGTCGGAACATTTTAGAGAGTATTTCTTGTAAGGTAAAGAAAAATTAGTCTTTACTGTATTAGTTTTTCTTTAAAACAAAGATGATTGTGATCTCGGAATAAGTTGTTTGTTGGTCTTATTTTTTACTACTCGTATAAATTTAGGTCATATGTCTCATTCATTTGCTGCTGGTTTGCATAAGAATTCCTACTTTTAAATGTATGATGACAAGATGACGAGCCTGATTGATACCTGAAGTCATGGATCTTCTACTGATGCAAGTTCTTTGCATTCTTAGTAGATTTCTTGATGAATGGTACTAATATTTGATGATGCCTGAGGCTTGTCTGACATTTTTGTAAAGATTGAATTAAATAGTGAACAAACTGAATTTTATGTTAATTTTTAAGTCAGAATATTTAACTCTGTCATATTTAAGACTTGTTGTGCCTGAAAACTTTAGCTTATGTTGAATAAATCCTTGTGTCTATGATGAAATGCTTTATTCAGACTAGAGTCTTTGAATAACCCATGTAACTATTTATGCCCTTCTGATGACACTTCTTAAATAATTTGATTCATTTCTCGCAGTATACAAAAGTAATGCTGTTCTCAATTTGGAAAAATGTTCAGCTTATGATGACAAGATGACGAGACTGATTTGGTATCTTAAGTCTTGAATATGCTATTGATGCGAGTTCTTTGTGTCCTTAGCAGATTTCTTGATGGCAGATACTAATTATTGATGACTAATGAGGCATTTGTCTGATTTTTCTCTTTATATCTTTTTCCATTTTAGAATTGGCCTTAGCTGAATTAATAGATGTTGAATTACTGAAATCTTCAAATATTGCTTTTTATGCAATTTTCTTTTAAGTTTTCGTGGTAATGAACTGAAGGCTTGGTAATAAACTTGGCAGTTGAAGACAACATTTGTTTACTGGCGTATTATGCATGATGACAAGATGACGAGGCTGATTTGGTATCTGAAGTCTTTGAATATGTCATTAATGCAAGTTCTTTGTATTTCTGGCAGATTTCTTGATGACAGATGGCAATTTTTGATGACTCGTGAGGCATTTGTCTGAATTTAATTTCATGAAGATAAAGCTAGATAGCATTCAAACAGAAGTTTTTTCTGGAAGACGTAGTTCCTTGGGATTTTAAACATTTGGTATCCAATTCTCCTCTCGTGTCTTGGATGTAATGTTTTTTCCAAATTAATTTTTGTAGAATCCATGCAACTATCATGCCTTTCTGATGACATTTAAGCTCTCAAGTATTCATAAATTTCTGGGAAGATATCAATTGCTGTTGGATTTTTTTTGGGAGGGGGAGTAGGAATTTTTAATTTGAGTTAAAAAAAAAGCTTGTTGGTATTTTGTAAAAGCTTGTTGGTATTTTGTAGTCTTGAATGCTTCTTTTTTTTCTTGCTTCTTTGACAAACTTTCTGATGGCAGGTATTAAATCTTGACGACTCGTATTATTATTATTTAGTATTACAAGTATCTAGACCAAATTAAGTGTTTGAAATCTTGAATGCTGCTTTTAGTGCAAGTTCTTTGTTTTAATAGTAATTTTTTTTTATGGGTTCTATATTATTAGTTTACTATTATGGCCTTCTGACGACACTTTTGTCATTCATTGCTTGCAGCATTTCCTCCCTTATATTTTGGTCATGTAATTTTGTGCTGAGATTCTTAAATTCCATCCCTTCATGTAATGAAACAATTGAATTAAAAAGTAATGGTTTAAGTGGTTGGTAGATTTTGAAAAAATCAATATCCAATTCTTTATTTCTTTTTCTAGTCATGTCTAGTTAGTTTTTTCTTGTCAATTCTTTATAGTCGTGTTTAATGGTATATAGCTTAAAGAAAATTACTAGTTCCTAAGAATTTTAGTTGAATTAAAGTATTAATGTTGGAGTAAATATTTTTGTCATGAATAATCGTTCCTTAAGGAGCCAATTTACAGGAATGTGCATGCCTTTCTTATTTTGTAAAGTTTGAATATTTTCTGATCTTGTGTACAGAAAGTTATTCTGTACGCAAGTTTATTCTTTGAATTTATTTCATTGGTTTGTTAAAGCGTTCATGATGAATTACTTTAATCAGACTAGTCTTTGAAAGTCATGAAAATAAAATGCCTTTTTTGAGGAACACAAGTATTAATTGCTCAAGATTAAATCCCTATTACAAAAATTTTAACTACTAAATTTTTTGTTTTTATAACTACATGATGACATTCTTAGGACACCTCTGATATCATGAAGAGATTTGAATTCTGATTGTTGTGAACTATACTTTTAACATCTTTTGATTGAACTAATGATGAAGTTATACAGATCATAATAACTATGATGAAAAACTTATCTGAAGTATTATAGTATGGCTTCTTTGAGGCTTGCGTTTATATCTTGATGATGATCTTGGGATACCTTTTATAAAATAATTAACAACCTTTATAAAATAATCAGACTAGTGTAATGACATTGTAAGAACAATGTGCCTCTTCTGATGTACACTTTTTTCCTTTATAAAATGTTCTGCTGTTCCTCAAGAAATCCGATTATAAAAATAGATTTAAATAAAATACTTAATTGCCTATCTTATTGCCTTAGACTTATTTGATGGATCCAAATCTTATGTCCTTTTATTATATTGATGATGAGGTTATACAGATCATTATAAAAATATGATGAAAAACCTATCTGAAGTATTATATTATAGCATAATTGACTTCTCTTATGTGATGACAATCTTAGGACACCTCTGATGTTGTGAAGAGAATTTTATGTTCTGATTTATGGATGTAATTCTTATCTGAAGTATTATATTATAGCGTGATTGACTTCTGTTATGTGATGACAATCTTAGGACACCTCTGATGTCATGAAGAGAATTTTATGTTCTGACCTATGGAAGTAATTCTTATCTGGAGTTTTTGATACAGATCATGTTAAATGTGTTGAAAACTTAGTCTGGAACCTATTGCCTTTATTAGAAACATTTTTCTGTTACCAAATGCTTTTTACTTGTCTTTTATGTAGTAGATTGATAATTACATAAAGATTATATGATGAAATTCTTAGGACACCTCAGATATCCTGAAGATACATGCCTTCTGAAAAGAGCTGTTTATTAGCATCTACAGTACATCAAATTTAATTTGACGGCTGCTTTTTGTAGCATTGACCATAAGGGGATTTTCCTATTTAGTGATAAAAATCTTCAAACGCTTGAAATCGCAAAGACTTGTTCTGATTTTTAAAATTTTACTTTAATTTCATACAAATAATTACTGAATAAAATATTTTGTGGGTTTAATTCTTTATTTTGCTGAATGCTTTTTTATTTGCTTTTTTATGAACTAGATTGGAAACTAAACAAAGCTTTATATGATGAAATTCTTAGGACACCTCTGATATCCTGACGAGACATGCTTTCTGAAAAAAGAGCTTTGTTTATCAGTAACTGCAATATGTTGGTAAATTATTTGAAATAAGATCTATCAAGATTTTTTTTCTGATGAATTGATATATTTTTCAGGTCAATGTGCCATTATTATGTTTGATGTTACATCTCGAGTCACATACAAAAATGTTCCTAACTGGCATAGGGACTTAGTTCGTGTGTGTGAAAACATTCCCATTGTTTTATGTGGCAACAAAGTAGATGTCAAAGACAGGAAAGTCAAAGCAAAATCTATTGTCTTCCACAGAAAAAAGAACTTGCAGGTAATTATTTGGTTTATTACATGCTTGCATTTAACTTTCATGTTTCTAGGGATGGAATTCTGGAAAACCAATTTTTCCGAGATTTTGCTTTCTGGTGTATTCCTGGTGATAATACAATATTTTAATATTTTCAGATCTTAAATTGTCAGCCTTTTGTTTCAATACGAGAGTATTCTAAATGTATGTAACAGGGTGCGTAGCGTCATGAAAAGTGCTTAAAAAGTGCTTAAATTTGAAAACCATTTTTAAGCACCTTAAAAGTGCTTAATTTTGAAAACAGGTGCTTAAAAAGTGCTTAATTTTCCTAAGAATTTCAAAGAAAACATTTTTCCTTCAAAGCCTCAGAAGTTGAATACGATAAATCGAAAGCATAGTCTTAAGGCTTTGTTTACCGGATGTATCAAGAATGAAAACCTACGTAAGGGAAGAATTCGGGGAAGGAATCCAGGGTGTGATAGATCCAGGGGTGTCGACACATGTTAAGATAACGCTTATAGTCCAGTCAACGAAGGCCCAAAATGAGGGTGAAAAGCATTAAATCATATAGTTTTAAAAATTGTTACATATTTTCGTAAGGGGCTCCTGATGAACGTACTAAAAGGCCCTGGTCCTGAAGGGGGGGGGGGAACTCGCTCCGCCATCTTGTACTTCACCACCCTTTTTTAGTTTTTCTTGAATATCTCAAACTATTCAGTTTTCAAATTACAATTGGTATAACAAATTAAAGAGTGTACGATTCCCTACAAATGCATGCTTTTATTTTTCTTCGAGCTTTAATAGTTTTTAAGATAATTGGTCTCAAATCGGATGAATTTGTAAAAAATCGTAGTTGATAGTCCAGTCAACTATGGGTTTGAAAAAAACATTAAATCGTATAGTTTTGAAAATTGGTACACATGTTCGCGAGAGGCTTCTGTTGAACATTCTAAAGGTTCCCGTCCTGGGGGGCAGAGCTTGCTCTGCCATCTTGAATTTCATCCCCCCCCCCTTTTTTAGTTTTTCTTGACTATCTCGAAAACTATTCAGTTTTCAAATTCAAATTGACTTAACAAATTAAAGAGGATAAAATTCCCTACGAATACATGCTTTTATTGTTCCTATTTCTTTAATAGTTTCCGAGATAATGGGTTTCACAATTTGTTGAAATCTTGGATTTCATCTCCCTTTTTTAAAGTTTTTCTTGAATATCTGAAAAACTAATCGATATAACAAATTAAAGAGCTTGAAATTTCCTGCGATATACATGCATTTATTATTCTTCTAGCTTTAATGGTTTCCGAGATAATCGGTCTCAAAAATTTGCCCTCATCTTGGATTTCATCCCCCATTTTTAGTTTTTCTTGAATATCTGGAAAACTATTCAATTTTCAAATCACCTTTTATTTAACAAATTAAAGAGCGTAAAATTCCCTACAAATGCATACTTTTATTGTTCTCTTTTCTTTATGGTTCGAGATAATGGCTCTCAGAATTTGCCCCCATCTTGGATTTCAACCACCTTTTTTAGTCTTATGAATATCTCAAAAACTATTCAATTACTTATAATACAACAAATTAACTATCGTAAAATTCTCTACAAATACAAGCTTTTATTTTTCGTCTAGTTTTAACAGTTTTTGAGATATTCCAGAAAAACTTAAAAAAGGGGATAAAATCCAAGTTGGCGGCAAACTTGGATACCCATTACATCGGAAACTATTAAAGATAGCAGAAAAATAAAAGCATGTATTTGTAGGGAATTTTTTGCTCTTTAATTCGTTAAATCAATTGTAATTTTAGAACTAAATAATTTTTGAGATCTTCAAGAAAAAACTAAAAAGGGTGGTGGGTGAAATCCAAGATGGTGGCGCGAGTCCCCCCCCCCCCCCCCCAGGACCGGGGACTTTTAGTATGTTTATCAGGAGCCCCTCACAAACATGTTTATCAATTTCAAAACTATATGATTTAATGTTTTTTTGAAACCCTTCGTTGACTGGACTATTAATGACTTTTTTTCGCTCCCTCTTTCTTCAACTTGAAATACTCCCTCTTTCTTCTTGAAGTACTGGAATGGTTATCCCAAAAGAGCAAATTAACTGGTAATCTAAATTAACTGGTAATTTGTTAATTTTAAGAAATGTTGGAAAAGGTCACAGATTTTTATTGTTAATCGTATAAAAGTTGTTTTAATTTTTGGTAACGACAGTTTGCATTATCTTTTTTATTTTTTTGTCAAACCAAAAAGACATTCTTTATTTTATAATAGAAGACGTTGTGAAAATACAGAAATAAATGTTAAAATTAAAATATTACATTTTAAATTTAAAAAATATACATATTTAAATTTTTAAATCAAAACTGTCGTATTATAAAACAGAAAAAAACATCTTATACTTAGAAAATAAGTGGGTCTACGTATGCGTGCATGTACAAAGGTGCTTAATTTTTTTGGATAAGGTGCTTAAAAAGTCCTTAAAAGTGCTTAATTTTTACAGCAATTTCTCACTACGCACCCTGTGTAAGTGTTCTGTATGATTAGTATACTAAAGTGTTGAAAATCTTGAACTAAATTGAGGTTTAAAAAAAAGCAAGCAAATTTTTTATTACTAAAAACAAAACACTTTGAGGTCTGAGCCTGAGCACCACTCAGTTTGCCATTTTCAGTGAAGCAAACTAAGCCCGGTAGTCTCTCGTGGTCAACTTTTAACTCTAATGTATAAAAGTACGGACTATGTACACTCGTGCTCTTTTCGGTTATTATCTACGAACCTTTATTTTCAAATATATATATATATATGAGAGAGAGATTTAAAACGTGCTTTTTCCAATACTTTCTCATTAAATATTAATTCTTAGTACATTTAAATAGTTGCTTCATTATGAATAAAAACAGTTGTAGTTTATAATAAAAAAATTTATTAAAATGCATATCTTCCAAGTGTTTTTACCAAAAAATGTTGTTGGTATAGCTCAGACAGGAAAGTGTTAAGCCACAATGAATAATAGAGAATTCTTCAACCTTCAATTGAAAGTTAAAATCTGATAAATATAATTAAAATTCTCCAATTTACTTGGAGTATTTCTATTGGCAGCTTGTGCTCTTACGATTTTTGTTCACTCCAAGCGTTTGAGGGATAGGTATTTTTTAGCACACTGAATTTTTTAAAAAATTTGTATTTTGTCAATTTATAGATTATAAAGTAATCAGAAATTAATTTATTTAAAAATGAAATCTAAAGCAAGTATAAGAATTTTTTAAATTTATATATATATTTTTTCATTTATAATTTTTACTTATTTAATGAGCTAAACAATTTCGTGTTTTGTTTAAATTGTTTTATCACTCAATTTATTCTTTACAAACTAAATTGTTATTTAACATTTTATAACTCACTAAACCTTTTAATCTTGATTTTTAAAACATTTTTGTCTTTTAGTACTATGACATCAGTGCAAAAAGTAATTACAACTTTGAGAAACCCTTCCTATGGTTAGCCCGCAAATTGATTGGAGATCCCAACTTAGAATTTGTAGCAATGCCAGCACTTGCTCCACCTGAAGTTCAAATGGATCCAGAATGGCAAGCAAAACTTGAAAATGACATGAGGGTAAGTCGTTTTAAAGTATTGGTGTTTAGGTTTAAAAGTACATTAAGTTCACTGCATGCACATACATGTATCTCAAAAATACAAAGTATTGTTTCTTATTTATTTGGGTGCATTTAAAATTTTCGTGTTTGAATGGTTACACGGCTTGTGTATATTAGATGTAGGAAGAGTAATTTAAGTGCATTGTTTTAAAGTGTGGATTCATAGAAGTGGGCATTTTCACTAGTAAGATGAATTATGTGGCATACTTATGTTAAATAACTTATTTTTTCTTGGCTAAAGTAAATGTAAGGAGTGCATTATTGTTGAGGTTAATTTCATTGTACATATTAGGCTATGAATTTTTTTTAACTGCTGCTGCTACTATTATGAAAATTTAATGCTGGAGACATTGCATTTATTGTATATAGTAAGCTAAATAGAAGTCTCAATTCCTCTAAATAACTTTGCATTGTATTCATATTTTTGGCACTGTTCAGTGTAATGAAATACTGTGTACTTGAATTCTAATGAGATTGAAGTAATATCTAATAGTCTATTGAACTACTAGATTTGTCCCATTTCAAATGTGGTTGTGCATCCTATAGTAATAAGTTCAGTTACGGAAATTCTGATAGAAAAATCTTCTCATGTTTGCATTTGAAGTGGAGAATTTTATTTAAGTTCATTCATTTAACACAGAAGGAAAGTTGTTAACTGATGCTTGAAAATTATTCAAAGTATGGTGAATTGTGGAATTGTCAGTCTCCATTCCATGACTGGATGTTACATTGTTATAGAAATGTTATGTATCAGTTTTTTTCCTTTCTTGATATATTAAAATAAATCTAGAGTTTTAATTTAATATTAATATCATATGATAGCAGATAAGTCTTGTATTTTTCCTGGTATGTGATACTATAAAATAATCTAACAGCTTAACGTATTAAATGGGGTGGGGGGATTTTACATGCATGTGTATTTTACAATTCAGATTAGTGTTAATTCCTACTAATTCTATTCTTTTAATACTTTCTTAATTGCCAAATTTAGCACTTATTGTCAATCATTATTTTTAAGGGGATACATTACTTTCTCATACATGCCAACTGCTACGGATTCCCCGTAGTTACTACGGAAAAGAGTTTTTGCCCCCCTGCTCGCAGTCATTTTAGTTGTATTCCTTGTGACGTGACGATTCAGATTTTTTCCTCTACCTTTTATGTTTTTTAAAAATGTCATATAATTTCTAATTCTTCTAATAATAGCGATATATATATTTCTGGAATTAATTATTCTGATAAGATATTTTTCATGAAAGTAGATTTTTTATTACTTAAAATGTGATGAAATATATAAATTCAAAATTTTGACAAGTTTGTTACTATGTGTGCACACACGTTTGTCTGCCACCTTCGTAGACCTTCTGCTATTGACAGCTACCTTTCCAATGTTTGCATGTATGCCTTTTAAAAAAAAATTTTTATTTGAAGTATTATTGAAACATTTTTCATGCTGTTAAAACTTAACAATCATGTAAAGTCATCTTGAAGAGAAATTTCAATTTGGTATGTCTAAGTTTAGATTTTTAAAAAGAAATTCAATTTTTTAAATTCTACAACTTTTTAGAATATAAATATTTTTGCTTCAAATTTTATTTACAGGTTCTCTAAAATATATTACACAAAACTGTGCATGGATTTTAAGGTGTATCTAATATTCACTTAAATAGATTTTTTACTGTTTTATGTGGTGAAAAATGAGATTTAGCACTACCCCAATTTATATATGAACCCCCTTGTGTGTGTATATATATATATATATAAACTAAGGAGCTGAATGCACAGCTTTATCATATACTTAAATGATAAAGAGGTACAAAAAATTTGAAAGCTCCATCTAAAAAAGGAAAAACCCTTGGCGTTTTGAAAACTTGAAAGTGAAGAAAAGTCCGTTATGGAGAAAAGGGCCAGTTAAAGTTGTCATTTGTACATGTTTATCATCGGTCATCATAAATAAAACTAAACTTCTATAATATTAAAGAGGGCTACAAATTTGAAATTTTGATATAAATAAAAGATAAGATCGACTAAATAAGCCAATAAAATAAAAATTGATAATTTGGCCATTTTTTGGATGTGTCCCCTTAAGTAAATAACTGTTAAATGTTGTAACAAGAGTTTGTTTTTACTAGTTTGCTTTGATGAGTTCCATTTAATGCTATAACTGCTTTCTTACAACATTTAACGCTTGATTTACTTAGTTATTATTGCCTTTGTTGGCTTGGAAAACTGTTGTTTTTCTCAAATGTTGTACAAATATTTTAAATAAAATCATTATACTAAATTGCTTATTTCATTTGCAGGAGGCACAGAACACATCCTTACCTGATGAAGATGATGATGATTTGTAACTTGTTGAATAAACACTCCATCCATTTGTACACACCTTTTATTTATGTAAATTTTTTGAACTTGTACAGTTAAATAGAAATAATTCTCAGAATTTCATTTGTGTCTTTTTGTGTTTCATGCTCACATTATGGCCTGATATTAAATGTCTGTGATGAGTTGCACAGACAGTCTTACACCTGTGGCATTTATTTCCTAACTACCATCAATTATAAATTCCTATAATTCTTCTGTAAAATTCTCGTTGCCTGATATCGCCAAAAATTATTCGACTCTACATTTGTTTGTAACCACATTTGACCTAAATATTGCTGCAGAAAGAGATTCTCCTTAGGGGGAAATCAGTTGTATATATTCCATCTGTTATTTAAAGGAGATGGGTATTTTTCATAGTTTGTTATATTAATCAGTTTTAAAGTTGTATTGTTAGCTTAAACTGACTATTCAAAAATAAATTTTTGTAACAAATGTGTTCTTTCTTCTTTTTAAAACTGTGTTTTTGTTTGTCCATACTATGAAATATTTGTTATTTGTGGTTATTGGGGAAAAGGAGTGTAATTATATTTTCTCTTTTGATTTTAATATAGTTGTCATATTTCAGGTGGACTTCATTCAGGTATTTTCTTGAATGTATAAAATTAGCAGCTTTTTGCTTTCTTCCTTTAAAAAGTACATTTAAGTAATGGAATGTTCCAAGTTTTTCATATGTGTATTTAAAAAAAAGGACTAGTAAAAGTATGGTATTAAAATTTGCATATTGGATGGCGGAATTTTAATGTTGTAAAGTAATCCTTATCAAAAGTATGATATAGTATTTTGTGTCTTCAGTACTAAGCACCATTAATTAAACAATTTTAAACCAAAGTGTATTTGAAATAACTTTAGCAGACTTAGAAGAACTGCTTTCATTGTTTGTTGATTTTTTTATGAATATTTCTACCAGAGTTTTGGCACAGCTTATCCCATTCGAGGATCTTGTGCTAGGAAAACCAGATTTATTGGATAAATATTGAATCGTGCAAATGTAAGTAATCAGGATTCACTGCAGATGCTCGGAAAATTTTATATATAAAATTATTACCATGTTTAAAAGTACTCGGCTATGTGGGCTTGTAAGTTTTCTGTTGGAATCCAGACATTATTGTATCTGCTTGGCTTCAGTCAGGAAAATCACATACCCTTTCATTGAAGAAATGGCAGTGGAGGAGTGCCCCTTACAAACGGTCAATAATCTTATTGTAATTTGGGATAATGCGATGAACAGTTTAAGCTTTGTTAAATTTTCTTGGTTAATTGTTATACTTATTTATGTATAAATTTACAATTCAAATATCTGTCTGGATCAAATGCCTTCTGCTGGTGTGATGCAAAATTTGGTTGAGTCGGCCATATCATCTTGCCTTGGTTTAAAATGAGGGCCACACTAACCTTCATGCATCTTCAAATCGTAAATGTTAATTGGACCAACTAAATTGACAATTTTTATGAATTTTTATCTTTCAGTCAAGTTCGAAAGGTTCATTCAGAACAAGGATAGAAATCATTTTTCAATATCAGAATGACAGCATTTTTTTTTTTTAAAGCTTCTTTTTTACTTTATTTTAAAAGTAGAGTACTAAACTCATTTTTTGTAACACAGCTCAAAATGATGCAATGTAAATCTAAAATATTTGCATTGTGCCAGACCTTATTCTAGTTATGTCCAAATAAAAATTTTGCTGAACCATTTTACAATATGCTGCAATTATGTTAGTAGCAATCTATTGTGACCGCTTGAAATTCCTAAAAATACAAGTAGGAAAATAGTATGTTGCAATATCTGTATTTTTCTTTGTGGACTAAAATCAGAAAAGTAATGGAGAGCTGCATTACAATGCATAAATCTTCACTGAAGATTTGTCTACTCCCTTGAGACCCAGAGGCAACACGAAAAACCTCGTCACGGGTAGGAAAAATCGGAACATCCTATCGTGACAAATGAAACTGGTAAAATTGAAAGATGTGGTATGAACCCTCGTGAAACCATGGACAAATTATTTATCTTGGCAGAAGCACCAAAACAGAAATGCAGTTTCAAAATTTAAAAGCCCTCCTGCAACAAAAAAATTAGGACAATCAAATTCTCCTCCTACAGTTGCGTAACGACCATGTAATTGGCTGATAGTGAAATAAAATCTATGGAGTCTGTTGGGCAGATATCACAAATAACCATTGGAAGTGTTTCTCCCCTCGATTTTCTGTTGTACTTCCACAATATGCTGCATTTTTTGTAGTATAGTGAAAAGCGAGTATGCATTTTGGAACCGTACATCTTCAGTTTGTCTAATTGGGTTCAAAATTTGATACAGATCTGCGATTTTGTTGCAAAGACAACATTTAAAATTTCTGGTTCGTTAAACTTTTTTTAGTAATCGTGTTCAGACTTGCAAGTCTGCCCTTTGAGGGATTTGGGACAAAACTTGACAACCTACAATTTGGGTGCAAAGGTGGCATACTAAAATTTATTACTTGAGCTTGTTGCATTTTTGAATTATAACTTTTTACATATATAATTAGACAACAAATCCTTACACTAGGTTTCATTGGATTACTGTGTCCCTGAAATTTAAAAAAAACCCAGCTAGTGCCTTGTTGGGTTGTAAAAACAGTGGAGGAGGGCTTTTAATAAAAAGTTATGTTAAACCAGCTTGTGATTGTTATATACATTCAGAAGAGAATGCGACAGGCTTGTGCATCAATTTACAATAATAAAAGCACAGAAATCGCACATGTATATAGCTACGAAAGATTTTAGGACAACGAAATCTCGGGACCATGGAAGAAAAGACAAGGCTATGTGTGTGATTTGTTGAACAGCATCTTACTGCCATTTTTTGACAAACATACAAAAGTGGGATACTGAAAACATATCAGACAAACGAATGAGAATGGGAAACGAGTTTGAGGTGGGTAAAAGAAAAAAAAGTGATGTGTCAAACACTGCTTACTACAGAAAACAAGATACATATTAAGTTATCTGTACTAAATAACCAAACAAAGAAAGGTCTCTGTTTTAGTTTTACCTTTCAGTGTTTCTGTAAATTTGTTTATCATGCAGTCGCGACCATATGCATTGTTCCTTCAAGTTTGGCATGAAGGTTCCTTGGAAGCATAAAAAACAACATATTTCGGAACTTTTATTTTTTGATTCCGTTTCAAGATGGTGAGGCTGTTTTAATGGTTTCATTGTGTTAGGAGTTTGGCACAATTAAAACATTTCATTCATTGGAGGCATTTAATTTTAATTATGTTAATGCTGATATTGGATTGTAATTTCATTAATACTGATTAAAGTGAAGATTTGCATAAATAATTTGCAGTTGAAGAAAAAATGGCTAAATGTGTAAAGACTGGGACAAAGTAAAGTGCAGATCTTAAATTTTTTCTTTTTGGACACGAGGTCTACTGTTCACAAAACTACTAGTAATAAAAGTGAATGTGTGTGTTGACATGGCAGACTGTTTGACCTAAAGTTATCAAATTTGGTACAGATTTACTATGGAGGGTTGGAATGTGCTCTTCAGGATGATTTTTTTTGCAGTTGCAAATAGAAATTAAGTTAATTAAAAATGAAGCAAAATTTTTGGTGGTAAAACTTTCGGAAATGTTATTACACAAATATTTTTTTTACATCTTAAAATTCAAAAAATTATCTTTTCAAGGACATCAAATTAACTGTCCAATTTTCTCCTTAATTTTAGCAAATTTTCAAAAATATTTTTTGTGTTATTTCCAAAAATATTTTATATTGTTGCAATGAAAGTCGAACCATTTCCATTGTTGAAAGCTTAGATTGTATCGTAATAAATTTTACTTTTTTTCTTATTTCATCTATTTTTTTTGTGAAACCTGTAAACAAAGTCCTCTAAGCTGGGAAATATATCCAGTAAGCTGTACGATTATGGTTGCTATGTTTTAAATTTTTTTATCGGTATATTTTAAGTCGTCTGACAAGCTGTAGGACGTAAAATGTATTGCAGCATTTTAATGTTGAAATCAAATGCATATTTTGTATGAGGGATAAGAAAGTGAAGTTGGCACCAACGACATGCAATCGGATGTTAGACAATGCAGACATTATTTGACTTCATTAGGGACGTTCATTTAGACAATGAAAAGAACAAAATGTAAGGCTACTTAAAAAACAGTGTTTAAATATTTGTTGCAGTTTGAAGTTAAAACATCTGTACAGTTACTTAATGAACTTGCAAGTGCCATTTTACTCTTAAAGTATCATAAAATATATAAGTCATAGTAATAGGAAATCATAAAATATAGAAGGTCGGTTTAAATTATCGGAAGAAAAAAATAATAAACGAGCAAAGCGGATTATTTTAATCCGATTTGCTCTTTTTTACATTGCATCTATTTATCGGCAGATCAGTTTCACTCAGGAACCATGTTGACTTGGTGGGACATCCGGGCATGGGAGTCCTAGTCTTTTGGGTCTTCTTTTGTTCTTCGAATCATTGGCGATGTATATTTCAATTTCCTTGAGGGCTCCATTGTCATTTTTATCCAGGCTCTCGAAGAATCTTTTGATAGCTTTCTATGGGAGTCGTTTGCTTTCGTATGCTGGAGGTCTTTCTGAATATCCTGGTCTAAATAAAAAAAACTCTGAACATTGGCAGATTTTGGCAATATGAGGCCCCAGGTGCAAAATTGTTTTGAGGTCCTTAACCTTACCCAATGTCATAAATTCACAGTCGGCTTAACACTGAGATGTATCTGAAATAGACTTTGAGCCTCAAAGTCTCTAGTTACGAGGTGAGCACCTGTGCGATAAACCGCCACCGTAGCATATGAGAAAAGTTTGCTCCTTTTATGGATTTTTTTATAACGGTGTCAGAATCGTTCTTAAAATGAGTAAACTTCCTCCATAATGTCAGTGCTGGTACTGAAAAAACTATTCAATTTTCAATTACATGTAATATAACAAATTAATGATCGTAAAATTACCTACAAATACATGCGTTTATTTTTTTTCTAGTTTTAATAGTTTCTGAGATATTTAAGAAAAACTAAAAAAGGGGGATGGAATCCAAGATGGTAGCAAAATTCGAAGCCCATTATCTCGGAAACTATTAAAGCTAGAACAAAAGTAAAAGCACGCGTTTGTAGAGAATTTTACTTTCTTTATTTTGCTGCATAAAGTGTGAATTGAAAATCAGTTTTCTTCGAGATATTAAAAACAAAAGGGTACGAGATCCAAGATGGAGACAAACTTTGAGACCCATTATCTTGGAAACTATTAAAACTAGAAGAAAAATAAAAGCATTTATTTGCAGGGAATCTTAAGCTCTTTAATTTGTTACATCAATTGTAATTTGAAAACTGAATAGTTTTCGATGTATTCAAGAAAAACTAAAATTTTAAAAAAAGGGATGAAATCCAATATGGCGGCGTGACCCCCCCCCAGGACCAGGGACTTTTAGTATATTCATCAGGAGTCACTCACAAACATGTGTACCAATTTTCAAAATTATGTGATTCAAAGTTTTTTTTCAAACCCTTCATTGACAGGGACTATTAATGACCTTTTTCCCACTCCTTCTTTCTTCAACAATGGGTACCGCCATATATTGCAGTACTGGAATGATTATCCCAAAGGGGCAAATTAACTGGTAATTTGTTAATTATAATAGATATTGAAAAAAATCACAGATTTTTATTGTTAATCTTGTAAAAGTTGACTTAATTTTTGGTAATGACAATTTGCATTATCATTTTGATTTTTTTGTCAAATCAAAAAGACATCCTTTTTTTGCAATAGAAGACGTTGTGAAAATACAGAAATAAATGTTAAAATTTAAAAAATACATATTTAAAATTAAAAATATATACATATTTTAATTTTTTTAATAAAAACTTTGCATTATTATAAAACAGAAATCATCCTATGCTTAGAAAATACGTGGTTCTACGCACGCAAGCATGTACAAAGGTGCTTAATTTTTTTGGCTAAGGTGCTTAAAAAGTACTTAAAAGTGCTTAATTTTTGCAGTAATTTCTCACTACGCAACTTGTTAAACCCTTTAAGGGCCCTTAGTTAATGCAAGTCTGAGAGCTGCCTTTTCTCCTCCCTAACTCTCAAAACCAATTTTTTTTTTTATCGATTTTAATTTAATCTCCATGCAAGCAGTTTTACGTACCAAATTTGTAATAACAAAATATTTAATTGGGGATCTTTTTCAAGAGTTGGTTTCAGTATACCGTGTATTAAAAAAAATGCATAATTAAAATTTATAAGTTGTTTAATACAAAATAGTTAAAAAATTACAAAACTTTTCAACCCAATCTAAATATTATTTAGAGGATGGGATATGTTTCTTAAATTATAAAGCAACATACTTTGTACAATTATAAAACAACACAATGCAAAACTTTCAAAAGATAATTAATTAGGATTATTATTAGAATAATCATTCAACATTTCTTTAAATGCTACTTGATTTTAGTTTGTAAATTAAATGAAAGCACAAAATTAAATTAATTTTAAAGTGCTGGAAAAAATATCGAAGCCTCCCCCCCCCCTAAAGCTGCGGGGCCCCTAGGCAGTTGCCTACTTAACCTATTTAATAATCCGGCCCTGGGTGACACCTTTACCATAGCTTCTCCATTGCACAAGATGAAGAAGGCGCCTCAAATGAGTAGTACGTCTATACCCATAAACTAGCATTGCATCTTTACCATTAAAATGTCACAGGATATCTCCCTTTTTCAAAGATCCCACTAGACAATAACCGGGAGAAAGCCGCTTCTCGGTTCTCTTTACTATAAAGCATACCAGCTCTTCATAATAACAGTGATAATCTTCCAACGGAAGCTCTACTCAGTGTTGCCACTTGTTGGAACCAAATAAAGTAAAGCACTTTCGCGA
>BGPR01007067.1:693-26880 GCA_013235015.1 Araneus ventricosus | reverse complement strand
TTACCCCACACTTGTTCGTACGTCTTCTGAATCAAATCCACACCCACCGCGTCTCCCAGACCGGAAACATAATCTAAAAGAATTAACGAAAGGGGTTTCAGGTGGACACGACTCTGCACTTCACTTCAGTGCTTAGACACCTCAATAACTAAGGGATTTCCCGTGTCGCACTCCTTCCCGGCGCCACCAACTTCCTTCAGTGACGGAGGAAAAAAAGGCAAACCTCAAGTCCTAACGCGACTTTCATATCCAGAACAGGTGCAACAAATTCATACTCAGTGGCGCTAAGGGGGAAGACTTTTTTTTCTTCTTCTAGTGTGCAGACGACTTCTTGCTAGAATTTGTTTCAAATCTTCTTTTTTTCTTTCCTGTAGCTGCCACCCTTCTCCTTTTTTTTCCGAACGAGACGCGCATCGTCAGCAAAACGTTCTTTCTTAAGAACCGCAGTGTGCGCGTGCTTAGTGCGTGCGCGGAAAACCTTGTTTATGTCCCTAAGCCTCTTTCTCGGGGTCAGGGTGGATTAGTGCCTAAAAATAGACGGCGGTCTTTGCGCTCCTAGGTTCGGAAGGTTTCGGTGTAGAATGAGAGGGGGGAAGTTGGGGCCCTTACCTGGGTTCGTCACCTGAAAGTCAATGCAGTAACTCCAAGTTGCTGCACATCGTATTATTATTATAAATCCGGCGGGAAGGAGCCAACTGATGATGTTTGAGGTTAAATAAAACGCTCGGAGTATGCAGAGAAAAGGGGTAGTGTAAATATGAAAATTAATACGAGGGCGAATCAAAAAGTAAGTTACACTTGGCGGCAGTTGGCGACGTCTGGTCAGTAGATCGTAGTTGATCGGGATAGATTGGGATTGCAGAATAGATATAAGAACTTCGGAAGGAAAGGTAGAAACGTGTTTGGAGAACAGGTTGTAATGGCGCGGCAGCTGCATTCAAATTGGAAGTTAAGAGGAACTGTGTGTTTTATGTACAACTAAGTTCCTCCCATTGGGGTCTCAGGAAGGAAATTGATTCACACGCCAGAACGCCACAAAACTTGGTATGGGAGATCCTCTATATCTCGGTAACTACATATGGTAAAAACATAACTAATGTCTTATTTTAGAGATAAAGGGTAACAACAGAAGCTACAAAAAATGCAAATCGGAATTGTAGTTCAGCGACTACTGAGTCAAGAGTTGGGCCAAAATATGCATGAATTGGTGACGCGATCCTCTATATCTCGGTAACTAAATATGTTAAAAACACAACTAATGTCTTATTTTAGAAATAAAGAATAACAACAGAAATTAGAAAAAAATTACTTAAACTTAAAAACTTACGAGAAACAAAAGAGACATGCGAGTAAAGTAGTCCTAAGCCTTTAACATCAGCGGCTGTTTGAAAAGACAGCCTCCCGTCATTTTTTTTATGTGCTAAACGCTTGAATTGCAACGACACTCATCGTGAAATTGTCGCTGTTTATGGCAAGCATGCAATATCGAAGTGGTGCTGGCAATTTCAAAATGGCAGCATGGATATCAGTGACGATGATCGTCCAGAGCAACTTGCAACCTCTATCAGAGCTGAAAATGTTGCCGTTTTTGAGCAAGTTACTCGGAAAAGTAGACTCATAGAACTTGAGGAAATTTCGAGCATGGAGGCTTGGCCCCACCCACTATACACAGCCTGACAAAACTGGTTGTATTGAAATGGTCGGAAAACGCCGGAGCAGATTTTTATTTTACTGCAATGGAAAAACTTACTGCAAGCTCGATAAATGATTCAATTCGTTTGGAGAATACATCGAAAACTGCCTTATGCTAAATGCTGTTCAAAAAAGAATCTTTATTTGCATTTGTCTTTTTCTTTTGTGTCTTTTAATTCAAGTGTAACTTACTTTTTGATTCGTCAACGTACATAGAATCCAGAAATTGTCTACCATGAATGCTATGAGACAGTGGCGAATCCAGGGGGGTGGCTATCGGGCTACATCCCCCCCCCAGAGCTAAACAACAATTCTTGATTTTATCTAAAATCACTATAACTGTTTGTTCTTAATTTCCATTAAAAAAATAAGAAAAACGTGATAACATTGCTTTCTGGCTTGACAGGCTCGAAACTTTTCCTATTTTTCTATAGCCATTCCACTTGTACTTGTAGCGTTGAAGCGGTCGAAAACATTTTTTTGGTCAGTTATTTCATTGCGTTTTTGTTAACTTATCGAAAGTATTGTACTGTTCTTTATGGTTCTGATTGCCAGGTGAGTAAAGTCTGTAAAGTTAAAATGTTTTGGTTTACATAAGCCATGAGGTTTGACATTCGTCACGACGATACAAAATTTTTTTGCCCTCGGCCCCCCCCCCCCCGGACCCGAACTCTGGATTCGCCACTGCTGTGAGAGTTTATGGACAACGATCAATGACTTGTTCAGTTTAAATTGATGTCATGCCGTCTTTCATGCAGAATTTTATTTTATTCGTGCCATAGATCTTCTGTTCCGTATAATATTTTCTCACCAGGTCGATAAGTTTCTTACTCTGGGCTTAGAGGTGTGGAAAACTCTTGCCAGATGACAATTAGTTATACAGGTTGTCCACACTTATCGTGGTCCAATAGCTAACTCTAAACCGCTAGAGATAGACATATAGTTCCAATTGGAAAAATGTTTTAAATGAAGTCACAAGAACTATATTTTGTGATGTTTGAGTCACTGTATATATATCTGAAAAAGTTACGAATTCTAATTTTTTATACGGTCCCGGCCCTATCAGTTATATTTAGTAAAATATTCTTCACTCACTACCATTTTAAACGAAAAAAGTTCCACTCTTCTACGACTAAAACTGACAGAGCTATGGAGCTTTGAATTTCATAATTTTAAACCAAACATCGTCCTTGTCTCGAAAGTGCTGCGCATTGATTGGTGGATCGTCTTCGAGGCGGCTATTGAAATGATGTAAAGTGGTCTAGGTCAGCAATATTCAAAGATCCATAACTCGGTCAGTTTTAGTCGCAGAGGAGCCGTTTTTTTTTGTTTAAAATGTTAGTGAGTGAAGAATATTTTACTAAATATCACTGATAGAACTGGGGGGAGCGTATAATTCGTCAATTTTTCAGAAATTTATTTAGTGACTCAAAAAACATAAAATAGAATTCTTCTCTTCCTTCTTCCAATTGGAACTATATGTCTATCTCTAACGATTTAGAAATTAGCAATTGGACCACAACGGATGTGGAAACTCTGTATGGTGGTCTGTCTGATCTGCTTCCATTTCATGTCCACCTAAACCGATTACAAAGAATCCTAATGATTCTAGATATGGGGGCATGAATTGGTGTTCGATATTAGTGTTCTGGAACACCGTCTCCGAAGATGCATCAATCGTGGGTATATGAACCAAACTTGTGGGAATGGCCCCATGTGTTGTGATGCAATGGTTGATTTTCGTATTAAATGATGCCCAGTTAGTTTTACTTAGGGTACAACGTCCGGTTCTGATAGGTTCCATCTATCCTGCCATAAGTTAAATGGTCACTTTTTAAGACATTTCTTGAGGCAAGATATGGGCGGATCGATATTAATATCATCAGTAGTATCGTAAGTAGGCTATCTGGCTTAATGGTCAGCAACTTCATTCTCTACGACACTAGAATGTCCTTTAACACAGGAAGATGTAAAACTTGGATGGTAAAGAGTCCAAGATTTGTAACATTTCCCGGGCAATAGTTATGATTAGGCTTGCCAGGTTTCTGAGATGTTCAACCGGGACACCGGAATGCCCCCCAGCGTCGCGGGTATTCAAGGGTACACACCCTTGGCGGGTTTTTAGAGTGTTTTAGAGGGTAGTTTATTCTCAATGATATGAATAAATGGTTACTGATTAGGAGCCTAAACCAGAGGTAATAATAAATGACACAAGCATAAAAATTTAAACATTTTATTTCTTACATGTTAATATTTATAAAAATTAGATAAACTAAACAACATTGTCATCGTTTTTGTCTAAATCTGCTGTTTATTATCTATACTTTTTTTCTTTCTTTTTATTTAATTTTAATTTTTGTTTCTGTATTATATTATAAATAGCTGCATTTTCGCCTTTATATATAATACTATGAATTTTTATTAATGTTTAATTAATTAATTTAATCAATTTATAAATTTGTCAATTTATAACTGTTAATATTTATAAGTTACTTAAGTAAGAAGAAACACTTTGAATGAGGAATAAAAATTTGAACAATATTTACATGTACTTTTCATTGGCTGGGACTTTTTTTAGAAAGTGTTTTTTGTTTTTAATCGTGTTGCAAAAATCTTCACAAGCTATTCCGATATTAATTTTACATGTCATCAAACCTTTAACCGTAGATCCCTTCATCAAACCCCTATCTTCAGTCCATGCGTTGTCCATCAAAGAAACTACTCTCTCAACTGGTGCTGATGTCCCAGGTAAGCAGAAGGCATGGTCACGATTGGCGAGACAAGACGATACGATGACAATATTATTTATTAGCAGACCATCACTCTTCTATAGTTTTCACTTTTCATACAGTACAGTGAAATAAATGATAAAGTAATTGTCCTAAATAATCCTTCACAGTTAATTATTTTTAGACTTTTTTGGTCATCTATAATCAAATTTAATTTTTACCGGGACGTGAAGTAAACCGGCCGGGACACCGGGATTTTGTCTGAAAACCGGGACGTCTGGCAAGCCTAGTTATGATCAGTTGAAGAACCGCGAGAGAACCCCCAGTTAACTGCGTATCTATGCGAATTGAACTTTTTGCCAAAGAATCTTGCATCTCTCCTGAAAATCGACACAATTGAAAAGCGTGCAAAGATTACTACTAATGAATGGAGAATTACTTGATGTAATATATATATAGGAAGGGGCGAGTGGTTAAATCCCAAACCCGCCTACAGGCAAAAATACTTCCTCTAAGGAGCACTCTAGGGGAAAATGCACCAAAGATAAAGGAGGAGAAACAGTAGTTGAAACTAAATTATTTATTCATAAAACATAATATGAGAAAGGTATGTACACAGATGAATATTTACATATTTAACAAGAGAGAGATTTAGGGTTTAGACATTGTTAGTTAAATATCAACTTACATTACGTTTAAAGGATTAGTAGCCGTTGCCCATCGCCGTCGTGCCATCAGGGAAGAGACCCCCGTAGCTCGAGACGCTCGCTCGACCTACCGCATGCCCGTTCTTCTTAATTTCAAACAGCCATCTCGTCGGATTGAAACATTACACTCGGTTTTAAAGGAGAGATACACCTACGCATCACGTGATTAGCACGGAGAGAGCGCGTGATCTTATCTGCCGATATCTTCCCGACGACTTAGTGTTTATTCAAATGAGCTTGTTCGGCAGTGTGGTAAAAAATATTATAGAAAGGATTAAAACTAGAACTTAAGTCATTAAATTTTAAGAGAGAGTTACGCAGGGAAAAACACAATTCCTACATATATATCGCTCATATTCAGAAGGGGTACAAAACTACCAGTTTCGTTTCAGAAGATGCGTGTAACTCTAGAAAATGTCTTGCATGGCTTTGGAGCTTGGAACTAAAGTACTTTTTGACTAGAGCCCGTTATTTCTACAGTTAATGGAATCAGTCAATGCTCAAGTGATATACATCAAGTGCGCAGCGTGAAGTTAATTTTGAAATCCATTGAGCATTTTTAATTTGCTGCATGCAATATTACGTAACAACACAGGCACAAGATAACGGATAGTTAAATGTTAGACGATATGGTGATGTCATTTACAAAAAAAAGTAATATCATGTGAATTGACATCATTGTGGCAACACCAAACAGACAAGTTATGCATTTTATAGTTCATTGACATTCAACATATAATAGACGCAAAATAATAGCAACAATAATTTGTTAACACTCAAAATATAATATACAAGGTCGTCATAAATTATTGAACCCATTTCAAAAAATTAATAAAAAGAACATAATCTAATAACGGTTTTTTTTGAATGAAAAAGCAAATGAAAATTTTTTCAGATAGGTGTCGTACCATCACGACGTTCTAAATTTGCTACAGCGAAAGATTTCCATACGCAATAGCTACCGATTCGCAAAAGCCGATGGGCTTTTTCTGCTTTCCTTTTTTAGTTTTTCTTGAATATCTCGATACCTATTCAGTTTTCGAATTACAGTTGATTTAAATAATTTAAAGAGCGTAAAATTCCCTACAAACACATGCTTTTATTTTTCTTCTAGCTTTAATAGTTTCTTATATAATGGCTCTCAAAAATGGGAGATGTTCAATAACTTACGACCACCTAGACCACGGTAACGGCGCGTTACCTATCTGAAAAAAATCTTTTTAAAATGCGCTCTCATTAAAACAAAAAAAGGAATTGTGACATTATTATTTTTTTTATCAATTTTTGAAATGGGTCCAATAATTTATGACCACCCTGCATAATATCTCTCGTGACAAGTGGATTTCACTCTTACTGACTTGAAAAGTCCGAGTTCATCTGCTGTTGGAACCGATGTGAAGAATTCGCACTTTTCCTTGTGATTTTTATTTAATCTAATTAGTTATTGAAATTATTACTCTTCAAATTCTTCCATCAGATCTACGCTTTCATGGTTAGGATGACTTTTTAGGAAAATGATTAACAATAGATCAATTTGGCAACTTTTAAAGACCACAAACAAATGTTTTGAAGACAGATTTATTGTATTCTGCTCGTGCAAAATAACAAAAATGAAAAAATTTCTTGGCTTGCTTCTAACAATGTTAATAATCATTTATCGATTCAAAATATTGATGACAAAAATGTTCTAATAATGAAAATTCACTAACTATAAACTATTACTTCATGTATATAATGATTTCAAATTTTCCTATTTTAAAATCGATTCTTAACTTTTAATTAACAACTTATTAGTTCTGTTTAAATTCTAGAAGAAGAGTAACTGCCACTTTAACTGGAAGAAGTCCGGATTCAACCGGCTCTAGCATTCGGTAATTCCCCTATTTCAAAACTACTACTTTAGCTCGCCGCGATGTTTCAACGGCCCCTTTTCAACTATGTCTTTCAACTAGACGCGTCGCTTCGCGCGTAACTCTTCACTCGTAGCCATAGGTTCGAACTTCGGTAATATTCCTTAAAACTTCTTTAATTGAGTTTAGTTATATTAACGTATAGCTTTTGAAGCAACACGAGGGCTATTTTGGGACGGACCTCGTAATTTTGAACCTCGGTCAGACGACGAGAAAGACACCTGAGCTGGCATCTCCCTCTCCAAACTTCCGCACCATACCAACTTGTCATTCTGAGATTTTAAACATTTGAAATTAAATTTAAGCTATTAGGATTTTTATAATGGTTTTAATAATTCCTTTTGTGTGTAGAGTTTGTTTGCGTGTTCGATTTAATCTGTCTGTGTCTGTTTTGAGTGTGGTTTTGGGTTGCCTTTTTTTTGTATTTGCTTTGCATCTCACACATTGTATCTTATGGGTGGAATGCCATTGATAATTCAGTTCTCTTCCCCTCCGACTCTTTAATGCCTTAAACGCAGTAGGGTAGGCTGGGTGGGTTGTATGGCACCATACCAGCGGGAGGGCGTTTGGCCACCTACTTATGATTTAGCATGCAACAGGTCCAATACACGACGGATCTTCAGTGGAATTGGGTTTTGAACGTGGAACCTTCCGGCCCCACAGCCGAGACCTTACCACTAGGCCACTGCGACCTTCTATAACTGACTACTCTGCATAAAAATGAGTGATATCTGCATTCTAATAAACTGTTCTTCGTTTTTCAAAGTTGCCTCTTCATTGGATATACCTGCACACAACTTCAGTTGAAATAATGTTTCATGTATATACCGTAGAACCCCACTAATCCGAACTAATTGGGATCGGTGCCTGTTCGGATTACAAATTATTCGGATTACCCGACATTCCGATAAAAATAGAAAAGAAAAAGATGTGTGCTAAAAAAAATGTAAGTTATATGTACTCAGTACTACTATCTCTTGAATTCTTTTATTCAAAAGCAATAGAAAGAGAATGTCTCCCCTTTTCATTAGAATAATGGATGTGCTCCTGTATGAAGTGACCTTATCTTACGGCGAACTCAAGAAGAGATTCATTCCGTTGTTTTTAGTATGCATATTTAAATCTTTTCAGTCAATCTTTTCAATTTCATATAATTTTCGAAAATAAAATCGGTTTGGATTAACCGGAATTTCGGATTAGCGGGGTAATAATGTACATATATATATTGGCGCCACAAATCTAGTTTTATTGCGACATATCAGTTTCCAAGGCTGATATGCATTTGATTGTTTTAATTCCAATTCTAGGTTGTCTTTTTTCATAGTGTAATAGTCTTTAATCAAACTACCTTTTGTATTTTATTTGCATGATTATTGATAAGGTAATTTAGTTTTAATTTTTAGATTATATTTGTATATATTGAAAATATATAACACGTGTTTTGAATAATTGAAATATTTAACTATATATATATTCACCGTAAAGTCAAGAAGGCTAGAAGAAGAAAATCTGGCAAATTAACAATGTTTTGGTGGATGTTAGAATGAAAAGAGCCCAATCGGCGTTTTCATCTGCAGAAAAGTGACTTGAAGCAAAATTTAGCAACGGTTATCTAACTGTAGAGGCAATTAAATGGTGGTTGAAGCAATTCCAAGAAACTCGGCATTCGAAAGAAACGGAACAGGTAGCTTAATGCATCAAAAGAAAAAAAAATTATCAGAATATAAAAAATTGCTTTGATGAAGTTCTTGCAAGTTTATTTTCTGACGCACTGTTTGGGCGGTGTGTCTGCAACGCTGCCAAATGTTGAAAAAAATAAGGAACGTTCTTGATGTGTAACATCGTATGATGCCCTGTAAAAGATTTTTTTTTTATGATATCAACGGGAAAATATCGACGTAATTTAATGTTCTTTTATTTTTGATCTAATTTACATCTGGCTTTCACTGTGGTAGAGGTTTCGACATTTTCCTTCATCATCTCCTAGAATAGTACATTCCAAACTTTTTCTCATGTATATCATAGTCTTATTAAAGTTTAAAAAAAAAAGTTACAACTTTATTCGATATTCAGGGTCCATTATTACGGTGAACTGCTTAAAAGTGGAAAACAATTTATTTTTATAAATTCAAAAACAATGAACAAACTCATAGTGGCGGTATTAGTATTTTAGTGTGCTTTTTTGTGCTAATAAAGATATTACAACGTTATTTATTTTAAAGGGAACAGCTATCGAAAAATCATGTTAGTTAAAATATAAGTTATTGAATTCTTTAATTAGTTTATTTTAAAAAATAAATTTACGAACTTAGGTATTGAAAATGGTGATAGCTTTTAGTGATACTTCACTTGCAGGCTTATAATAGATGTCTTTTTAATAGATGTTTTCTAGGGCGGAATCAATGTTAATATGATTTTTTCATATTTAATATAATATCCAAGTTAAGAAATATTGTACGGCGTTGTATAATACTATAAAATATCGTAAATATTGCACAATAATGTACATTAACGTGCAACTATACAATAGCATACAACATTATACAATATTGGGAATATAGTACAATGCCGTACAATATGCACGATGTCGCAATTACAATACAAAACGGTATAACCTTTTACAATATCTGGAAATAATGTAAATATCAAACAATTTTTTTACAATATCGAAAACGTTGCAGAAAAATGGTACGATATTGTATTATATTATCGTGCTGCTGAGGTAAATTAATCAAAGCATTTAAACTTTGCAAATGCTTTGAACACTGTTTTCTGTTTCACGAAGATTTTTATCAACTTTCTCATGTAAAGCTTTAAAGACCAGTATAAAAGAACCATTTATTTATATTTTCTTGTGTTTAATTTATCTCAAGATCGAGCTTATTTTTACTTTTTGTATCAATGTAAGCTTTATATATGCAATAAGAAACATTAACATCTTTATGAATTTAATCTATGACAAAGATGGTGTTTTGGAAGTAATGATTCAGCTGAATTTTAGGTCTTCTATAACTATTTGAAAATGAAACAATTCAAAGCCGTCAGCTTAAAGTTTTAAAAGCAGAATTCACAGATCTATAGGTCAATTTTTGAATTTAAATACGGAGTCCCCTATAAAGTCCTTTCTTTGATACAAATCTGTAATTCTGTGATAAAACCGTTTACCAGATTGCAACCATTTAACTCGTTGCGTTACCAAATTATCGCGTAACAACACAAGGAGAAGCAAACAGAGAGAAAATCTATCCATAGAAGGGTTTAGTTCAAAATTTGATACAGATCTGCAATTCTGTCGATAAAACAATAAACCCGATTTCACCCTGCTAGTGTGTTCCATTTTTGGGTTATAGTGTTCACTAAGGATGGGAAAAACCTACCGGTTTTTTTGTTCCGGTTAACCGGTTTTTTCGGTTAATTTTTGTCCCGGTTATAACCGGTTATTTTTCAAAAAATCTAATAACCGTTAAAAATAGCGGATCGGAAGATAGGCTCGAATTTAGGTTCGATTAGACTAAAATTTACTAAGTTATGAAGCTCTGAATTTCATCATCTTAAGCCAATCAAAGACAGGCGTCTGTTGGTTGGCGGATTGCTGAAAGATTCTTTATGAACAGATAAATATTGGCCAATGGATTGTTTTCCTGTAGAAACAATATTAATAAAAATTTTGGCCACAAATGGCGTTTGTTTTTTATACACCGAAAACCGGTTATTTTGAGCTGTTATAACCGACAGGTTAAACCGGAGGTGAAAAAAACCTGAATAACCGAAAATCGGTTATTTTCGCAATAACCGTCATCCCAAGTGTTCACATGAGGTGAGAACGTATAGGCAGACTTTCTCTTGGTGGATTTTCTCCAAAATTTGATGTACAGTAGAACCTCGGAAATCTGAACTAATTGGGGCTGACCTCTGTATGGATTCCGGGGAATTCGGATTATCCGGGAAATTCGGTAAAATATTCTTGATATACCAAATGCAGTAGGGCACCTCTATTAAAATCTCTCTCTGTCTCTGGGTGCTCCGTGAAGGCGTACGGAAAGAGCACGCGGCGATTCGCACGGTACAGTGGCAA
Organism: Araneus ventricosus; assembly: GCA_013235015.1. Taxonomy (NCBI): domain Eukaryota; kingdom Metazoa; phylum Arthropoda; class Arachnida; order Araneae; family Araneidae; genus Araneus; species Araneus ventricosus. The sequence continues at coordinate 15,767 of BGPR01007067.1, read as the reverse complement.
ACAAGTTGAGGGTAAAAAGAAGATATCTGAGTTTGTTTCCACTAATTAAGGTGCTGTTTCCATTCTTTAAGACCAATTCGAATACTTCTTTTAAGTTAGGAGTGAACATTAGCTTTGTTTCTGATTCGTAATTCTTATTTTCCCTTCATTTTTCGGTAAAAATTTTTCAGAAAATTAAAAATAGATGCTTGGATTATCCGAAATTCCGGATTAACGGGGTTCGGACTCCCGGGGTTGTACAGTAGATCTATAATTTTTGTGTAAAGAAAGACCACATACCAAATTTCATTTGTCCATCTGATTTCATTATTGAATTACCGTGTTCAAAGATAGACAAACACAATTCCAGGCCGCCAAGACGGAATTTTGGGCAAAGTACTGGCACACTGGCCCCTCTACACGGGCTAGCCTGGTCCCCTTGCTAATTATGATTGCGGTGACTAATCAGAGGACGAAGGTCTCTAATCTTATGGGTATCGAACGATGCATTGTTCTTGGGTGCTTGTGCTCTTCCTCCCGTTTTGACCTTCCATTTCCTGATTTTATCTAATTTGCTATATTTTAAATACTATTCAGCAACGGATTCCTAGACTACCACTTTTGAACGATTTTACGCCGGAAAGGGGTGTCGGGCAATGAGTCGTATGAGCGCATTTCCGGAGTTCTTTGTTACATCACGCTAATATCACCCTTCCATTCTTCACTTTCCTCCTGTTTTGATGAAAATAACTCCGCCCGGCGCATGCGCAAAAGCGCGGACTGTTTCCGAATCCGTTGCTATACAATGTCTATTGTTTGCTGCGTTGTTTTCGTTGTATGGCGGTGTATAGTATCTTTTGCCCCGTCGGGCGTTGTAGATATGTTTTTGTGTGTTCTTTCTCATGTAAATTTTCGGCTTGTAATTCTTGTTCCCGGAGTGGGCCTGTTTGTTAATTAAATAAGTCATTTTTTTTATTTTTTATAAAAAAAAAAAACACACATTTTGTCTAGCCTTAATACCATCCATGTTCTGGCGATGCTTTATGATGTTAAATAAATTCTGCTAGGGAGGGCCTGATGCTCTTTCCCGGAGTTGGAATCTTGGTTCTCTCCTTACACCCTTTCGGGTAGGCGGGTGGCCGTGGGACAGGTTCAGGTTCAGGACAAAAGTCTTTCTTCCGGTTGCCCGATCACGTCACGTTAGGTATTGTTACTAAAATCTAACATATAGCCATCTACGGTAATTTCCATTAATGTAATGAGAATACGTGAACTTTAAATTCAGAGAAAATAAATGCAAAAAATATTTCAGGGCATGTCGGGCTCCATTTAGCATGGATGAAAATAAATACTCTTGAAAATAAAAGGAAAAAACCCCATCTTTCTTTGTCCCGGGCCCCTTCTTGGACCCGGGCTCCGAAGATTTTGCCCCTCTTACTCCCCTCTCTTGGCACGCCTGCACAGATGTTTAAATGTGGTATTCTGAAACGTGGAGATTCGTGAAATGTCGAGGCAGAATTGTTTTGAGGATAACAATATTTTCATTTCGCATTCGACAAAGAAAACAAAACCCCTTTATTTTCGACGCATCTTTTTTTGATGAATTAAAAGCAACAGCTAGACTAAACATGTAAATAATCGTCTGTTAAGTAAGCACAAGTTGATAGTTTCTATTGAAAACAGACGCAATTTTCAGAACACTCAACAGACGAGATAAAAGTCCTCCCGCTTTCGTTCTCAGTCTGGATTCTTTTTCTTGTTAATGGACGTCATTAGCCGAATTAATCTGGAGGCAGCCATCCATCTGTCCAGATTGGGGGGAAGGCTGGTGGCAATCAATCGGTGTCCTTCCTCCCCCTCTCATAAGCTGAGGATGGCACGCGACTGCCTGACTTCATCTTTCTTCGACCCTTAATCTGGTGCGGTGACGGGACGCAGGTTTCTGACCCTCTGCTGGCTGACCCTTGGCATGCCACCCCGACAGATGTCGTCTGCAGAAGTCTGTTGCTGCACTGATTATTTAAAATCAGTTTTTATCAGCCACCAAGCGAGTTAGGAGAAGTTGTCTGGCAGCGAACGATTACAGTGAAAATTGAAAACGATTTTCGTATTTTGAACGGAGAAATTCACATTTGTTTTATCAATTATAAAATTTATTTCTGCTTTTCTAGATGTATTTATTATTTCTTAGCCGCCTCTGGTGATCAGCTTGTTCTCCCGGAATATTGACTTTCCAGGCTTTTAACTATTAATACGTAAGATTGAAAATAGTAAATTTAATGAAAATTGGATTCAATAGGAAGATGATTTGCTTATTTCAAAGCGTGCTTTCAAAATGAAGCATTTTAATATTAACTTTCTTGAATTAAATGTCTGAGTATGGTCACATAGATAGGTTAGATTTAATGTAGGTTAACGTATAAAAATATTTTCTTACCTCAATTGCAGGGAAACTTTGTTAACCATAGCTTTGACAGGTGAAAATATAATGTGTAATGAAGCAATGAAATTAGTTTGAATTTTATTACGACAGTGAAATATGTTGCTGCAAATCATACAAAAAATATTTTTGAGAATTTATTAAAATTAGGGAAAAATTCCAGAACTGAATTTATATAGTTGATAAGATATTTTTTGAATTTTAAGATGGTGTAAAAATCCTTTTCTTGCAATAATACTTTCGGAGGTTATCGAAGGAAAACGAAAAAATTTCGCTTCATTTTTGGTTAACTAAAATTCCAATTAAATTTTAAACACACACACATATTTGCTTTTATTTTGTAAAATTATTTTTGATTAGTTAAAGTTTTAGAAAACAAAATTAAAAAGCTTTTAACGTCAGTTATTTCAATTATTATTACACGGAATATCTTTTAAATTTTTGTAGTTGGCGTTTAGTATATTTTTCCAGCTCTTTGCCGATGAATTAAGTAAAAGAAAAAGTTACCACACATAAAGTATGCAATGCATGTTTAATAAAATACAAATTCACAACAACACAGCTTCACAGTTGCATGAATAGCAACATTTAAAGTCGTATGCAGGATGCCATATCAACAACAAACGTTTGGAGTACTTAAAGAAAATGCTCAATGGAATGCTGTCCAGAAGCGATACACGCTCCACACGTTGTTATTCATGCAACTGAGTTGTTGTGCTATTGTGAATTTGTATTCCATAAATCCTGAGTTATATACTCTGTCTGGTGTATCCTTTTCATTTACTTAATTCAGAAATGTCTATCACTAAAATGGCAGAACAGTTAATACAGTTCTAGAAAAGGTTAAGAAGATGGAAGATGAGGCTTCACTGATTCGAAACTGGGTCCTGGTTTGGCAGGGAAGATATTTAATGAAATCATGGAGCGGAATTTTATGGGAAATTTGTGGACCCACTATCTCCCCAAAGCACTTCAACGGAGACCAGAATAAAGTACTACCAAACTGATAGTAGGATCCTTTTGGATACAGCACTTATCAAGGATCATCAGGATTCTCCTCCTGTCTCTTTCTTCTCATTAGAGTTCCTGTTGAGAGAACTAAGACCAGTCGAGAGTGGCTTCAGGAGGAATGAGCCCGATTTCAAATCTGGTTCTCTGACAGTTCATACTGCATGAGCCAACGACATTTTATCCAAACAAGACCGCAAGAGTAATTTGATGACAAATTGTCTCACAGAATAAAGAGTCGTACGAAGTTTAAAGAAAGACATTTTGATAAAAGGATTCTTATTAACATTATACGGTTTTAACACATATTTCATGAAACACTTTTACAGACGAGGGATAAAAGTAACGGAGAGATCGCTCATGCCGACATTTAAAAAAAATTATTTGAAGTAGTCCGCAACCGAATGAAAAAGAAGAAAATATTCTTCTTAACAAATTATTAACAACACACTTGAATACTTTGTTTTATCTACCAACTAATTATTTCCCAGGTGATACTTTCTGTTTCAGGAACTTGTTGTCGTGTTGATTCAACTAAGAACCCACAGAGCAATTGAGACGTTTGTTGGATTCCATGTAATTTCAATATGGAATAGTTTGTAGATGACTTGATTTTAACTTATAAGTTAAAACATACAGTAATTCGATGGGCATATGACACACATACATGACGGTTAGGGAGTGAAAAAATGCTTAAATTATTTTTAAAAATACATTCAAAAATAAAAAAATGAAAGGAAAAAGATGAAAAACAAATTAATACTATCGTGTTCACAGACAGATCGATAGACATCATTCCAAAAATCGTTTTCATAGACTCGTTGTGGTCTAAAACGTGCAGATTCTTCAAAATGTCTATGTCGAATTATTTAATGATTATGAGAATGCTTTGGTTATTTCGTATACGAGAAAGCAAAAAAGGTTGTCTATTTTCCGAATCTTGCCTGATGTCTTTTCTGTATTCTCCTATGTCTATAGACAGACCGTCAGACGTCATTTCAAAAATCGTTTTTATATACTCGTTGCGGTTTAAAACGTGAAGATTCTTCAAAATGTCGATGTGGAATTATATAATGATTATGACAATGCTTTGGCTATTTCGCATACGAGAAAGCTAAAAAAGACTGTCTATTTTCCGAATCTCTCCTGATGCCTTTTCTGTATTCTCCTATGTCTATAGACAGACCGACAGACGTCATTTCAAAAATCGTTTTTATATCCTCGTTGCGGTTCAAAACGTGGAGATTCTTCAAAATGTCGATGTGGAATTATTTAATGATTATGACAATGCTTTGGTTATTTGGTATACGAGAAAGCAAAAAAGATTGCCTACTTTCAAAATCCCTATGTCGAATTATTTAATGATTATGACAATGCTTTGGCTATTTCGCATACGAGAAAGCAAAAAAGATTGCCTACTTTCAAAATCCCCCTGATGTCCTTTCTAGATTCTCCCAGACAAGAACAAAAATCGAGATCTCATAGAAATAAATCTCGGCATCCAGGACATCTAAATGGCACATGCTGGCTCTCTGATTCCGCCGCCATGGCATCAACCCACATACCTGTTGATTCGCAGATTTAAATAGAAAGGTAAGAGTTTGCCAATAAAGTGTGTTTTTCTTTTCAACCCGACGGCGAAGAAAATACCGCGGTGGTCTCTTACCCAAACAACCACTGCAGAAGTGGCAGGAATTCTTGGCAGAGAACTCCGAGGAACTGCAGGGGACGATGACTTGGCGGGATTGCTTGGAGGGAGGGCAACGATAAGAAGTGCTCGGAAAGTCGCAGTGCTTTTGGGTCTAGGTGAAGACTGAAGATTTTTCACTTTTAACCCGTAGATTGCTACAAACCTTTCTAAGGCGGTGGGAAGTATACTTACAACCAAATTCATTAAAACTAGGGGGTTACACCCCCTGCTCGCTCCGCTTCCCAATCCCCAAGAATCACGTTGTGATTCTTTTGGGATCACTACGTGACCGCAGCTCGCTTGGCTCGCTCGCCATAGAGTTATGCATTTTTTCTAGTACTGTGAAACCTCTTCGAACGGCCACCCCTGCATAGCGGTCACCCCTCTTAACGGCCAATTTTTCGTGGCACGGATTTTTCGGCCCATAGACCTAATGTTAAAATAACCCCTAGCAACGGCCACCCAACCCCTCTGAACGGCCGCCGGGTGGGTTCGCCCATCCCATTTGACAAACGTATAGGTTAGAGATTTACTTTTTAAACTGAAAAACGAACTGGAAAAAATGTTTTTTTCCGAGAAGGGTAAAAACTTAACAGTCACAAATTGCATCCTTTTTTCAAAAAATGTAAAAACTCTAACAAAAAAAACTAAACAAAAAAAATTATTAAATAAAGTACTATTTTCTCTTTAGATAAGTCTCAAACTTCATTTTAAATTAGAAATATGTGTCAAACTTGTTTATATTATGTATTATAGCAAATATCTTGTAATTGTAACGAAAACCCTTCAGAGCGGCCACCCCCTCTGAGCGGCCAATTTTTCTCGGAACGGAGGGGTGGCCGCTCAGAGAGGTTTCACTGTAATATGAAATTATAAATACCTTAATTACTCAAAGTAAATTTAAATTATCTGCAATTGTATGAACTCCTAAAATTAAATTTTCATCAATTTCTAAAACTAAAATCTTCTGGTAGCACAGAGATATATATGAAATCTGAGTGCTAATATATATAATTCTAAGATGTTTTAAAATCAAAATTATTTACATCAATCAGAAATTAGTCATTTAAAACTTCTTTCCACACACAATATTTTCAACAGTTTTATTTGCCCTAACTTCATTCCACCAAAATTTTAAACATGCCCTATTTTCAATGAAATGTTGCTGAGAAAAGCTTCCCCACATGTATTCACATTCACCCCAATTATTAATTGTCCAAGAAAGGTATAACTTTTCTTTCTGGGCAGTTATTTATATGATAATTTAAGTTGTCAAGAGACGATATAACCCATTTTACAACCTTCTACCTGAAAAAGGACCGTTTGAAGTGAAAAGTGGCTTGAAACATGCTCATATTAACTATTCAAAATTGAAACCATAATGCTTATGTATTTTTAGCTTTTTAAAATTGATAAGATCCTAAGTTTATTCATGTTATGTTGCTCAGAAATCTTCCCCACATGCATATAGACTCACTCCAGTTACAATTTAGCCAAGAAAGGTACAGAATTTTTCTCTGGGTAGTCACTTATGTTTTTTTTTTTTTAACTCAGAAAATGTGAGTAATCGAAAGATGAAATAGCCCGCTCCTCACCCTTTTAACTAAAAAGGACATATTAAGGAGACATTCATTCATTTGCCTAATTGAGAAACTGCAAGACTTAAACTTATTTTGCTCAAACTATTTAACTCAAAAAAGTCTGTCTCTCACAAAATAAAATCAGTTGTCTCGGTCTTTCCGCCATTCTAAGCAAACCAAACTTGCGAGTTATTGCCAAACAGCGATTAGGAAATTCGACCGTTTTCTTGTCTCTATGTAAGAGAATTATATATATAGATGTTTATTTTAGATACATGCTATATTCTTTTCATATAATGATACATTAATTTAGGGTTATGTATTATATCCTTTCTTCTAACTTCTTTCATTTTTAGGGTTTATTACTCTTTCTGTTTTTTCCACAATGGTAGCTTGGATGGTTTGTACAACAAAATCGATTTAACCGGCTATTATCACATCCAAAGCTGTGCAACCAATTTAATTGTTCAAATTTCTGGATATATATATAACTCAAATATATATTCTGGATATAAATATTTAACTCAAAAAAAAAAAAAAAACCTTGTCTCAGACTTTCTGCCGATGTAAACAAATTAAACTTGTAAAAAAAACTTGATAAAGAAATTAAACCCTTTTTTTGTCGCCACATAAGAGAATTATATACATACACTTTGAAATCTCCGCAGTATTTTCCCGTCTCTGATTAGAGCTAGAGAAGGCCTCTAGCCGATTGAACCAATTGCTGTCAACTGTGCCCCACGCTAAAGGGGCACCGCGTCTTAATACTCTATATCAGGGGTGGGGAACCTTTTTGCTTTCAAAGGCCTCATTAAATTTCAGCAGTGGCCAAAAGGCCTCACGAGCACAATCTTAAAGGTAATTGTTTTGTAATTATTATTATATTACAGACAAGTAAGCAGGGTGATCAAAAATTACTGAACCCATTTCAAAAACTAATAAAAAATAATAATGTTACAACTACGGTTTTTTTAATGAGAGAGCAAATAAAATTTTTTTTTCAGATAGGTGGCGTACCATTACGACGTTCTAAATTTGTTACAGCGAGAGATTTCCACACGCAATGGCTACCGATCAGCAAAAGCCGGTTTCTGGTTTCCTTTTTTAGTTTTTTTGAATTTCTCAAAAAATATTCAGTTTTTACAGTATATTTGAATTAACAAATTAAAGAGCGTAAAATTGCCTACATATGCATGCTTTTATTTTTCTTCTAGCTTTACAAGTTTTGCAGATAATGGCTCTCAAAAATGGGAGATGTCCAATAATTTACGACCCCATAGACCACCGCATCGGCGCGTTACCTGTCTGAAAAATAAACTTTTTAATATGTGCTTTCATTTTTTAAAAATCGTAATCATAACGTAGTAAGGTTTATTTTATTAATATTTGAAATGGGTTCAATAATTTATGACCACCCTGTATTATTTCAATGCTAATTGTAAATAACTGGCAAGACTGCATAAGAAACTCAAAGAGAGAGAGAGAGAGAGGGGGGGCATAGGTTCCCCACCCCATACTTTCGGCTGAATCTAAGGGCATAACTAGGGTGAGACAAGCAGGGTACGTGTCATGAGTGCCAATACCAGATGGTGCAAAATTGAACCTAAAAATTTAAGTGGACTTGAAAAAAAAAAAACTTTGTTTTAAATGAAGCGTACAAAGGCAAAGTATTGTAACTGCCCCAAACCAACACTTAATGGATTATGTACTTAAATTCAATGTTAATAATTGCATTACATAAGTTTGGACGCTTAGACCTTACTTAAGTACCGCTTTGTACCTTAGAGCAATTAAGCTAAATAAATATCAGGGATTTGTTAGACAAACCTCCTGGTTCTCGTGGACTGAATTTAAGAGGTCGTTGCTTTGGATTTTCGATTAATTTAATGGTTCTGGTTTATTGATTTAATTATAGATGTTGTGGTAAATGGGAGCAGAATTTGGTACTTACGTATTAACGCCACCTAGGCTACAGATTTGGCGGTTTTTGTACTTACGTATTAACGCCAATTTGGCGGTTCTTGTACTTACGTATTAACGCCAATTTGGCGGTTTTTGTACTTACGTATTAACGCCAATTTGGCGGGTTTGTACTTATGTATTAACGCCAATTTGGCGGTTTTTAAGTGCCGCCAACGCCACCGCAGCTACAGATTTGGCGGTTTTTAAGTGCCGCCAATTTGGCGGTTTTTGTAAACAAGATTGCTCTTTATTGGCGCATTACCGCCAATCTGTAGCCTCGGTGGCGTTAATACGTAAGTACCGATTTAATTATATATGTTGTGGTAAATGGGAGCAGAATTTGGCTGTGAAAAGATGGTTTGTTTGTTTATTTATTTAAAAGAAACGCACACTACAGAGAGAACTCCAGTTACTGAGTGCAGAAAATTGAGCATCAAACACACCTAAATACTAAAGATATTAAAAACCTATTGGAAAATCAATGGCTGCTTACAGTTTTCATTAAAACATTAAAAATATGGTGAGAATATAAAAGTCATAATCACTAAACCATAACAAAAATTACATATGCATAAATAATTTAAAAGTTGAACACACACAATCACAGAGACGTTACTAGGTAGTCTAGGATATTAAAAGCCATATACGGCCATCTTAATAATATAAAAACACATTAAAGATTTAAGAACTAAAATGAATAAATATAAAAAAGTTAAAAAAGCATTAAGGATTAAAAGTTGAATTCACTCAATCACAAAACTATTAAAAATACGCTAGAAATATAAAAGTTGCAAACATTCAATCTTAAAAACACGAAAAGACGTATTAAAAATATCAAGCTCCCCAGATAACCTGTTAAAAACTCTATAAACTCTATATTTTTGTGTATTTATTTAAAGAAAAAACACACATTAGAAAGACAAAAATCCAATCACAGAGTGCAACGATTGAACACAAACGCTTATAAATACATTGAAAAACGATGCAGAAATAAAAAAATGAATGCAATAGCACACAGAAAAATTAAAACGCATGATAAATTTAGAAATAACGATTGTAAAAGGCAGAAGGAAACATCAAGAATTTAAAAGTTGTAAACAATTCAATTTAAAGACACCAATATACATATGAAAAACGACAAGTTCATCGGAGAACTTGTTAAAAATTCTATAAAATTTGTACAAAGAGAACTTATTCGCATAGTTAAATTTCGAAAATACATTTTGAAATAAACTTGTTTCTCAAAAGTCCGGCAGGCACAGCAAAATGTATGGAGCTAAGTGTATCATTGCAATCAGTGAAACCATTAGACACCAACACTCTCTGGAATAGGTTGTCGGCAATGCTTGAAAGATTTTTAGAGATAAAATCAGGAATTTCAAAAGCTTTAATTGTTATTAAAGAACGAAAAATTTTGGCTAATGTAGAATTTGAAACTCTGACTGAAATTGAAACAGGCTTAAAGCCAGTAAAAATTTCAGTCGAAAGAGACTATTTAGTTTCATTATTGGAGAGTTTAACCAACAAAACTCAGAATTTGCTAAGAACATGAAATGTTCTTTGGTCCAAAGAAATGTTGAGAGACGCAATGTTAGTTTAGTTGGATTAATGCAATATCTAAATTTTGGGAGAATGTATGATACTGCTGCAGTTACTGTCGATCTTTCACGTTTAACAAAATAAAAACTCTTTGATTCAACAATCTAAAATAATTACGACAAGACTCTTTTTTAAGGAAGACGAATCACTGTCTAACTTTTCGTACTCGGAAGAAGAAAGCACGGAAACTTTGGATGAGAAATCTTTACCGTTATACGAAAAATTAGAAAAAGCGACCCACTCAAAGACAAAGGTCCTACGTTGTTCAATTAACAAAAGTTCTAGCTTGTGCAAGATAGTAAAGCAAGAATTGTAGTTATTTGACTCGATCTTGAAAGAAATGGATCATAAAATATTATAAAACTGGGTGAGGCTTTGAAAACAATTCCTCCATCAGCTGAAGCTGACAGGGCATTTTCTACTGCAGTGTTGTTCATAACAAAGATAAGAACTAGGCTGAGTGATAAAAGTATAGATTGCTTATGTTTTCTTAAATCATGCATTAAAAATGAAAAATTAATATATTTTATTTGTATTTTGTAGCTCAATGTATAAAGGAGTATAAATTTTGGAACGTATGAATATCTTTATTTTGTGTAATTATTATTGGTAATAAAGAAAAAAAATTTTTTTATATTTTTTCAAATTTTGATGCATTCCCGGGAATCTCTGTAAGTTCCCGGGTAGGAAAAAAGGGCGGGGAATCAGAAACTCTAGCCTTGAAGACTATCCACCAATCAAGGCGGAGCACTTGTTCGACGAGGCCGCTGATTGGTTTAAAATCATGAAATTCAAAGCTCCATAACTCGTTCAGTTTTAATCGCAAAAGAGTGGGACTTTTTTGTTTAAAATATTCGAGTGTTAAGAATATTTTACTAAATATGACTGATAGGACAGGAGGACCATATAAAAAGTTAGAGTTCGTAACTTTTTCATAAATATATATAATGACTCAAAAATATAAGATATAATTCTCCTCTTTATTTAAAGCATTTTTCCAAATGGAACTATATGTCTATCTCTAACAGTTTAGAAATTAGCTATTGAACCACGTTAACTGTCGACACCCTTTATATAAGTTTTTATCAGTTTATCAGTATTTTCAAACTAATAGATATAAAGCAGATGAAGAAAACAAATTTTATTCAAATTACAAAGGAATGGGAAAGGAGTTTTTAAAAAAATCTAACTCCAAATTAATAGAACATAGACTAGAAATGAGTTATTATGTGAGATGAACTGTGATGCATTCCACTATAACGTAATCAGTTTTAGTCAGTAAAATAAGGAGAAAAATATCATATGAAGATTTTATATATGAAATTCTGAATTTATTCAGTAAAATGGCAGGAATAAGAAGAATGTAGACCAGTATGAGATACAAAAAAACAGCTATGCACTTCAATAAGCAACCTCTTGTGAGGAATAGCCGTTTGGAAACAACCTGCAACAAATGGCTTTTAGTTTTGATGGCTTTCACTTAGATGGTTTGCAATGGTTGCAAGTATTTATGTGTTCTATTATAACATATAAAATTTGCAACATTTTTTATTATATTTATCAAAATATGATGCATTTCTACAAAATATAATAGGTTTAAGTTGGTTGCTACGATCGATGAAAACAGGAAATGATGATAGGTCACCATTTCAATTCGAACGAAAAGGGATTTGACTTTTTGTGGTTGTTCAAAGGAATGCATTAAGGATATGTCTCCTTTGTGAGTTCCTTTTGTTATTATGACCTTCAACTAATTTTCCGCATGTTCTGTTACTATTTGCAATGATTCGAAAAACAATTGGCAAGCTCGTGTGCTGAATAGCCGTGAAGAAACAACCTGCAACAAATGGCTTTAAGTTTTGATGGCTTTCACTTAGATGGTTTGCAATGGATGCAAGTATTTATGTGTTCTATTCTAACATATAAAATTTGCAACATTTTTTATTATATTTATCAAAATATACAAAATGTAATAGGTTTAAGTTGGTCGCTATTAATAAAAACAGGAAATAATGATAGGCCATCATTTCAATTCGAACGAAAAAGGATTTAACTTTTTGTGGTTGTTCAAAGGAATGAATTCAGGACATGTCTCCTTTGTGAGTTCCTTTCGTTATTATAACCTTCAACTAATTTTTCGCATATTTTGTTACTATTCGAAATGATTCGACAAACAGCTACGCACTTCAATTGGCAAGCTCTTATGCGGCCGTTAAGAAACAACCTGCAACAAACTAGTTTGCACGAAAAGCAATGAACTTCATCTCTTTAGTCGAAGCTTTTGCAAACGCTTTCGCTTGGATTTCCCAAGTCTTTTCAAACCATAAAAGTTGCAAACAAAAAGAAAGACCCGCCATAACTGTCACTGCTGGAAATTCCTCGAAAAACATCGCTTTTGCTCAGTCCCTCAGACAAGACAACAGAGGGGGGATGCGTCTCAGAAAAGGAAACGGTGCCAATTCCGTCATCCGCAGAGGGCCTCCCGCCGCAGCTAAAAATATGCTCCAAGTTGTTTCTCCACTGCTCAGACACTCATTCGGCAAGAGAAATAAGTAAACTTCTGAATCTCATCTGAGATGAACATTTTGTTTGAGTATTGCAGTCGAATCAGCTGAGCTTGATAAGGTTTCTGGTGGGAAACGACACAAAATAATTAGCTGAAAGAGTGATTTTTAGCTTTGTTATCTAAATTAATCTTTTAAATGGCTAGTAGTGAAAATATCCCTGAAAAGACCTTTTGGATAACACATGTTGCTTCTGAGTAACTATACTAAATATAGGATGAGCTATACTCAAGTACTAGGTTGAAGACTTTCATTTGGCAAGTGAAATAAGTCAACTTCTGGAGCTCATCTGAGATGAACATTTAGTTTGAGCATTTTAATCAAATCAGCTGAGCTCGGTAAGGTTTATGCTGAGAAACGACACAAGCTATTTAGCTGAAAGAGCTATTTTGAGCTTTGCTATCTAAATTAATCTTTTAAATGGCTATTAGCAAAAGATTCCTCAAAAGAACGTTGAGAAAACACATGTTGCTTCTGAGTAACTATTCTAAATATTGGATAAGCTGTACTCAAGAACTTGGTTGAAGACATGGTGATCCGGTTATTGCAATAAATAAGCTCTCAAAACTTTTTAAAATACATTTTTTTTGGCTATGAATCGAAACTATACCTCAACTAGGAAATTACTGAGAATTTTAGCTACGGTTAAGCTATTGGTCATTGTTTTTACGTATTTCTTAGTCCGTTAAGCTTTGAAAACAGGAACAGTAAAAAGGCATTCTTAATATCCCAGGGAAAATTTTGTTGATGAAGTGCTCTCTTTTCATGTATTTCATCTGTAACCACTTTCGAGTTGTATAACACTACTTCATCCAGAATCGGCATACTGTTTGATACTTGGAAATAAATCTCTAACTCCAGGTAATATTTTTTCTTACGACTGATTAATTCTGACCAACTTGTCGGAATTCTAAAATGTGAATAAGTTGATAATTTGGTTGAGGTCAACAATATGTCCAGCAAAACCTGTTGCAGATCATTTGTGGAGATTGGGGGAGGGTGAGTGGCGTAGACAAGGTAAGTCGTGCCAGGGGCATATCATTATTTTTTTGTTCCTCGTCATTACTGGCGTTAAAAATTATAAAAGACATTGATATTTTTCTTACCGCCTCTCACAAAGACTAGCTCCCGGAACGTCTTCCGCCTCTTGTCCTCTCTAACACTACGTCACGGCGGGGAAGGGTATTTAGAGTCGCACCTTCAGAGCCAAGATTACCCCAAACATGCTTCGTGGGATTCACGGTAGGTGAATGAGATGGCCAGTACCGTTATCAAGGCGATATTGTTTGGACTAGCTCTATGTGGATGAGCACTAATATTTATAATCTGCACATATACATTAATGGTAATTCTGTCCAGTCTAAACATATGGAATTACTGATGGCAACATATAATAACACAAAGAAAAAGATCCTCTTTGATCAAATACTGCTGCCAAATATCGAGATAGTCCAACAAATACCTTCTTGATAAAGATACTCAGCGAATAAAGTGACCATCTCATTCACTTGCCATGAATGTCATGGAGCACCTTTTAGGTTATCTTGGCACAGAAGGTGCTATCAGTGGCGTAGCTAAAGGAGGGCGGAGGGGTCGGCCTGCCTCGGGGACCGCCTTCGAAAGGGCAGCAGATTGAGATATGTACAATCATTGTGTACATAAAAAATAATAATAACTAATTCGACGCGCGATCTCGCAACCTATCTGAGAAGATTGAGGGCTTCAAAGAACGAATAACATTACTAATAAAATGCTTTTTTCCTGGAATTAATTATTTTTATTTTAAGGTTCATGTGACAGATGTAACTTGTAAAGGAAGGGTGGCACAGGTTGCAGCTACAAAACTGGGTGCGATCCTAAATTTCCTTCCCTGCCAGTGCCACAGCAATGGAGAAGACAAAAGACTGCGGATAGTGAAGAATTAATTTTCTGTCTTGATAATCTCAAACCTTTACTAAACCGTGTGATTGCTGGTAAGACAGAGAACTGCGGATAGTCGCAATGGGAAAACGTGACCTGAATGAGTATCATACTTTGTTGTATAATAATATTTTTGCATATTATGTGAGTCTGGACTATTTTACTCTTCTTATGGAAAATTGATCAATTTTTTAAATAATCTCATGTGATTTTTTAATCTCTGCTCCTTAGCCAAGAGCGCAAATATAGAATCTTCCCCATTGAAGTCTCTTCTTCAACTCACTTCTTTGTTTCCAACGATGAGTCAGATTTTTTGAAGATTCTTCGTTTCG